>VKOC01025070.1:0-37086 GCA_009364415.1 Spea multiplicata
AACTCCAGGGCCCGGTCGCAGTCGCGACCCCTGCTACCCCGGTAGTTCTGCCACTGTTTAGAATACTAAATAATTTTAGTAGAAAATTTAAAACGGTACCTTTTGTTTTATCAGAACCGGAGAATCGACTATGGACGAAGCCCATTTAACAAAGTCCTCCACACTGACGTCTTTGTTTGTCTTGCCAAGCTTTTCATCGAGGCCTGTTGCAGTACTTAATGTTCCTCCCTCGACGAAAGATATTACATTCTCGATCACACCGGATTTAAGTGTGTTTCCTAGAAATGTAAATGTTTTATAAAACAATGTAGACATTTCTAAGAGGACAATCATAATTATATACAAAGGGTGAAATTATGTTTCTTTGCAGTGATCAAACATCTCTTTTCCAGTAATACAGGATGCCTGTGATCATGAAAAAATTGGTAAAAGTGAGAAAATGGAGAGGAAATTTTGAAAACATAAGAAAGGGAACATTTCCATTTACTTGTAAATACCCTTATGTTCCTTTGTAAAAGACATTTTGATTCTAGAACTGTTTGCTTATGAATTAGTATTTTATATATTTTCTCTTGAAGAAGGTATCTTGGGAAATAAGTAAGGTCTCACCAAATGAGTCCCCCAAAAGATACTATGGGAGGAACTCAAGGAAACCTTAAAACAAAAAGTGTACCACCTAACAATTATTAAAGAACTAGACATCAACAATATCACGCAGCTCCAATATTTGTGGTACTAGAAATAATAACTTATATTAAGGATTTGGATAGGGCAGAAGCTATGCATGGATGTTCCCTGAAACTGCAAGGTTTAAACATCGATTTTGAATTAGAAGCATTTTAGAGGACTAAAGAGCTATTTAAAATTATTTTTAATTTTTAATATATATAATTTTTATGTATATTTCTTATATTTACTATAACTTTATTTTTCTGTGAAGTGATGTTTCCAGTCCTCTTTCACCAATGAATTGTTCTATACTGTGATTGGCCTTGTATAAAAGTGCACTTTTTAAAAGTGTTTTTTTTTTTTTTTTTACATATTATGTATTTTCTGAATTGTTTATATCTTTGAATTGTGGTTTTTTTTCTTTATATTGATACTGTATTGTATATTAGGTATTTATGCATGCATGCTGTGTGATATCTATTAATAAGCAAACACTCCAGCACTGAAAGAGTTCATCTTGAAAATTACCGTTCATGCCCTTGGTGAAGTAGACAAGATCTATGAATGTATTTAGCGCTTTAGAGTTTGGGAATATATATTAGTAATGTATTACTTGATAGTGGGTTATCTCTTTACATAAATTTATACACATATTGCACTTGGAGTCACAGTCGCGCTGTATCCTTAACTTTTCTTGCCTTACAGCTATACTAACACGCAAGAGCTAACACCACATATTAAACACATATTACACAGACATATTCTTTCCGGCTCCACCGCTATCCGTATGCTCACCCCTTACTTTTCAACACCATAAACTGACATACACACACTCGTGCCAACACCATGCACTAAAATACACGCTCTAATATATAGCAACACAGTAACAGACACGCATACTCCAATACTATATGATCATGAAGATGAACGCTAACACCATACACTATTACACACACTAACGATATATGCTACCATATACACTCACACAAATGCCATGCGATAACACACACCAACATCATACACTCACACACGCTAACACCTCACCTTTATGCATGCTTATATTATTCAATAACATACATCAAAGCACTCTCACTCGAAAACTATACAAATACAGCATGCACACACCCTATTTTATTTATATTTCCCTTTTCTTTGTAAGCAAATCAAAAACTCTTCACTGAGGAAACTGTATACGCAATCAATGTTGCATTAGTCAATATTGTAATTGTCACGCTCTTGTTTTAAGTGTCAGGAGTATACAACACTGCCCCCTACTGTCCATATTACATGATTGTTAGACAAGTAGGAGTCATTTTGTAATGAGTAACTATTATATGATCTTTTGATATTGTTTTGTTACATTTTTCCTCATTTACATTGGTTTCTGTGTGCAGAAATACCTGGGCATTTCCAGACAAAGTATAAAATAGGATCGCGGAAAATAAAATAAAAAAATATCAATGCATTCACTACAAATGTATTTATAATAGGCTCTCTATCGGTCTTTAATCATTATTTTTGCGTTACATAATCTACAATCTGCTTTGCCTGCAAGTTTCTATAGAATGCATAGGTATTTGAAATAATGCTTCTAGTATCAGGTTTTCAAAGGAATGAATAGGGATTACAAATTATCACCTAAAACGCTCAAATACATAAACAAATTATAGGAGGATTTATATATCAATGGCGGAGAAATGCAATGACATAGTATAAATGTAGAGGTGGATATATATTTTTTCTACATCATATTTTTTATATATATGGGATCAAGCATCCAAATAAAACATATTTTTTATATTATTCATTCATTTGATTACTTCTATCTTCGTGGAGTGCCGGTGTTCCTTTCTCTGATTGATATCAGCGTTGGAGTGGATGCTCCTTCTTGCTTGAGCACCCGTGCGGGATAGCTGATTACGCCTTGCTTTTTACTGATATGGTCTGAGCCGGCGCTTTGTTCGTTATTTTTGCATCTAGCACACCCATAAAATGTATGGCGTGTTATATGTAGCATGTGTCTATACTAATATAGAAGCCACCCAAGGTTTTTGGGCATGTGAGAAAGAGGGACACATCACTTTCTTAACCCCTTAAGGACAATGGGCAGTCCCTAAACCCATTGAAAACAATGCATTTTGAGCCCGTACATGTATGGGCTTTGTCATTAAGGGGTTAACAAGGCTTGGCACTGTGTTCCTCTCATAATAAAGGTTGTAAGTAGCTTTGAATGCCTACCTTCTTCATAAGACAAAACTTTGCTGCATTTCGGATTTTTTATTTGTGCCTTAGCTTCAATTCCTTCACTTGCCACGCTCAGGCCAAGATCATATCCAAGGCATTCTGTTACATCTTTGGTTGTAATGTCTGTAGATAAGGCATACAGAAATGTCATGAGAAACAGAAATATCAGAGAAAAGGTTGGCTGCAGAAAGAAGACAAAGGAACCTTTAGATTTTTACTAGAACACAATAGAAACCTATGCAGATAAATAATGAAAAGACTGAAACGACCATACCTTTTGCTTTTAACGTTGTTGAATCCAGAACGTATACCAGTTCATATTTTCCCCCAAGTATTCCAGACAATGCATAATGGGTTCCGTACATCTCCAAAAATGAATAGTATTCTGCTTTTTCGTATGTGGTCGGAAGAGTTTTTAAATCATCAAGAAAAGAAGAGGACAACATAACACCTCGAGTCCTCATCTGATAGCTGGCCAACTGCAAAGTTCCTGACACTTTAATAAATATTTTTTTCTATATGAGGAAACAATTTGAAAAAGAAAAATCTGTCATTAGGAAAATATATGAAAGGCACTTGATGTATACATGGATATTTTACTTTCAAGATGTTAATGTTTAAATTGGTTCTACAGCTGGAACCTGCAGTTTAGACAGAATATGCACTCCATGGGACAAAAATTATCTGTCAAGGATTTAGACCGTATTACCCTCGAAACATGTGCTTACCAAGGTGAACATTTTGTTACCTTGGACCTTGATTTGACGGAATCCTTAGTTTAATGGAACATTTGTTGTGAGTTATTGGGTAGAACATGAGAATTCGCCATGATCCCTACAGAGCCTTCGCTTAATGTCTGCAATGATATCATTTGGACTGAAGTCCTTAAGGTATTTGCTGACATGAGGGCCTCAAGTTAAATACTCAAAGCCTGCAAGGCGAAAGCTAGAACAGCAATATAAATCTTCACTAAACGTTAAAACCTGCCATTTACAGACAAATTGTTGGTAAGGAGGTCGGAGGTGCAACTATGTCCATGTAACAGACTCGAGTCCCCATTGAAGTAGGTGAGCAGTGTTCAACTGGACAGTACTCAATGAATATGAAGATCAGTGAGTGTTCAAAACTGAGGACAGCTTGTATGACCCAAACTCTGTAGGTAAGACAGGACTGACCTCAAACTGGGCTGTATTGTATTGTTACATTATGTGTATTTCTAATGCAATGATTCATGAGTATCTCAGAAGGCAATGGCAGATTTTTTTGTATTATTTCAAATTTAATATTAAATAATTCGATAATTGTACCCCAGTTTTTGCATATTGTTTGATAGCCTGTATGCTTTCATTCCTTGATGTGTTTATTCCCACACTTCCAGTAACCGACGTGTCATTCGCTTCGGTTGAAGTCACTTTTAGAGACAGCGACGCTTGGAATTCCTGCGTCTTTTCTTGAATGATTTTTGTTAGCAGTTCAATAGAATCTTCATAGATCTCGGTGGTAAATGACTTGTCAGCCTTAGTCTTTTAAAAAAAAAGTAAAAACGTGTGAGCATTCTAAAACGTGTATATAACACAAATATGTGTAAATACATAGAAATAATAGGATACTATTGACAAAAATACATGAAAATGTCTGGTCCTGCTGACAACCTTATCTCTACGTTATGTTTATATCCATGGTG
Organism: Spea multiplicata; assembly: GCA_009364415.1. Lineage (NCBI taxonomy): Eukaryota > Metazoa > Chordata > Amphibia > Anura > Pelobatidae > Spea > Spea multiplicata. Next base: position 4,598 of record VKOC01025070.1, read on the forward strand.
CCAGCTTTAGTGAGCAAGAAAAGCATGTAATTGTAATTGTAATTTGTATAAAATGCTGTTTTTTATAAGTTTTAATTTCCTTACCTGATAAACTAGATGTGCGACATTCCATGGTTTGCGGTAATACGTTTTTGTGTTACCATCCCGAACTCTTTCGCAAATGCCGTTAAAGTATTCATTGTCAAAGGGGTTTCTCCTGGAGCTCATGCCCAAAATGTTCAAACTAAAATGAATTAGAATAAACTTATAAACGTTTTTATTCTATGTGGGCAAAAAAAAATAAAAAATTAACCCCTTATTGACAAAGGCATTTTGTTTAACATTTCTGCTCTTCCAACCATAATTGAATTCTGTCTTATTTATCGATATAATCCATCATTTAGTATGATAAAAATATTTTAAATGTGCAATATATATAAAAAAAACCACATTGTTTTACAGTTTTACCTGTTATAAAGAGTACACAGCTTGCGCAAATGAGAAATAAAAACTCAGGACATAACAAGTAGTATGTAACATAACAAATTGACTTACAGAGACAACATGTCCGATTGTGGTTATTCAGGGCCACAGGAAAGAAAATGGAGGGTCTCAAAAGGAGATAAACTCACTGTCTATGCTTCGTAGGTCTAACCAAACATACGTTGTCATTGTTTTGGGAACAGGTGTTTGCATCACTGTATAACGTACAGGATATCATATAAGGGTTGCAATGTATAATTCTAGGAAACAAACCCATTTTTCTTAAAAAAATAATGTTTTTTTGTGAATTTCTTTAGTACTGTTATGCAATATACACACCCATTTCCTGCAACCCTTCCTATTTCGGACAACTCGATGTCCATGCTGCGACAAGGTGACTTTGGTTCTTGATCATCTTCGCATAACTCGTCTGAAAGATCTCCACAGTCGTTATCGATATTACACAATAATCTTCTCCTTATACATCTACCTGTGAGTTAGAGGACAAAGGACAATTTATCAAAATCAACTATAATCAGGCTTATTGAAAATAATGAATTTTAATTTAAAAAACATCACTGTACATATGGTGCAATAGCTATACCATTCCTTTAAATGTGGGTGTTTCCCGCTGCCGTCAGTGGGAACGCCCCCGTGTCAGCGGGAACACCGCCGGCGTCAGCGGGAACTCCCATTAACGTCAGTGGGACCACCCAGCGACGTCAGCGGGACCACCCAGCGACGTCAGGGAAGGCTTCGGGTAGCCGGAGCCCAGAAGTTCCCAGGTATGGTCGTAACGCAAAGAAATCAGTGCTAAAGGCAAACCACTGGCATAAACCAAATCGTTTTGGTAACTGCTGGGCACGGAAAGAAAGACAGTATATAACCTTTCATTCATTTATTCATGCAATAAACATTTTATATACTGTACTATCTTTCGTCCCGTCCTCAATGTTTACAAAATGTATGGGTACTTTCCCCTCAGGAATACTTTAAAACGACAGTATTACTGTTAAATTAAAAAAAACAAATAAAGATTAAGCAAAGGATAAAAGCAAGTTTTACAAGGTTGTTGAGGCAGTGTTTGATAAAGAAAGATAATAATTACCTGATTCACACTCAAAATCATTTCCACAGTCAATGCGGGGTTCCTTGCAAGGTTTGCTTGGTTTGCAGCGCTGAGATTCTCCCAATGAACTCAGACAGCGAAGTCCTCCATACTGACCAAACTTCTCAATGCTACGAGATCGATGCTTTAATGTAAGAAGAGTGAGTGTTACAACACATTTGGCATCTGGCGTTATATACGACCTGACTGTACCAATATATATAGGGACCATAGAAAAGAACAAACTGTCCCACCTAGTCAAGAGGCCGGAAGCTAAAACTGAGCTTGTAACGTATGGAAGTTTTATTTTGCTGAAAGGGTGGTAGATTAATTGGAACAGCCTCCCAGCAGAAGTGGTAGAGGCTAATCCAATAAGGGAACGTAAACGTCCATGAGATAGGAATATGGCTATCCTGTCTTAAGATAACACCAAGAACGGATTATGGTCTGAAGTCTCTATATCAGGAAAAATCTAGATGGGTCGGATCTAAACAAATACGAAAGAGTGCCTAACATACTGACAAACAATGAACACCTATGTGTGTTATTGAATTTGAAGTCAAATTTCAGTATTCTGTTTGCAGCCCTATGTTTTCCGCTCTTTACAGTTGTGGGTGAGTTACCCGGAGGTTTGTGCAGGGATCACATTCACTCCATTTGCCCCAGGAGCTCAGCACACAGTCTGTTGGAGGTGGTGCATTGGCTTCTCTTGTCAGCCTGCATAAAATAAGTTTTTTTTGTTAGTTGTTTAGAGATGAAAACACATAATAAAAGAGTTAACAATTTATGCAATAAACTTAAGAGTAAAGAACAATATATCATTTGCGTGAGTGCACTAAAAGTTGGAAAATTGCAGTTACAAACAAACACATGAAAACGAAGCTAAATAACCTCTTGACTTCACCCGTGTATATTTTGCACCCACAAACTCTAACTTTCAGGGAATTAAATGTTCAACGTCTGGAAGTTTCCAGTGTACTCCTCAGATGATTCCAAGTCTAGCCAAGTGGCCAAAAAATTAAGAAGCCCAAAGCACATTTTGCAGATGGTGTTCTCGATGTGGGCTATACAGTCCCGTCTAAACCTCCATGAGGGGTTGGAATACGTGGAAATGCAAGTAAAATATCATTTAAATCTTAACAATCCAAAAAGACAATCTTCTACCATTGCCAATCCTCCACTGGTCAAATAAAAACAATAGTCCTATGCATAGAAGAGCAGGAGATTCTAGCTTTTCACAATAACATTACTATTTCTTAATTTATGGATTTTGTAAATTTATATTCAGTATCTCAAGTAAAAATAAAGTCAGCATACCTTTCCTTTTTGGATCCAGATACAGCACACGTTATAAAGCATAACACTAGACTCAGTCCTAGGATATGATGTATTCTGGCCATTGTGACTGTTTAAAAAGCAAGGCTTAACTGCACCCCATATATAATGCAAACTGTCATTCATTAACGGAATATAAACAGAATATAAGGTTCCATTAAAAGACAATGCTCGCTTATCACATGAATTAGCATACATGGAGGCCAGTTCTAACCAGCCACTAATTACGTTCTTGTTTGCAATTGACTTAGCTGTTAGAGTTAGTTAGATAGAATAGTTTTTTTTCACTTTGAACTATAATAACAACTTATTAGGTACAATGAAGAAAAAATAATCAATTTGCAGTCATTGTATCTAACATTATACTTATCCTTGTTATGTGGTGCAGAAGTAGCCAGGCTTTAATTTATCTTAACAATTAAATATGTGCCAGCAATACAAGGGTTAGATTTTAAAAACACATTTTTTTTCTGTTTAGGAAAAGGAATAGAGTTTTAATAGATTGTGTTTATATCAATATGACATCACCTCTCAATTCAAGAAACCACACATAGTAGACTTGTGCATTGGGATTCGTACGAATAGCAATTGACTGAATTTTGGTAAATTCTGCAGTTCGTATGAAGTCATGAAAATGAGGGCAGACCCCTCAAAAACTAAGCAAAAACGTTCAAATTTTTGTCCAAAATTCGCACTTTACTCAACTCTCTCTCACTCTGTCATTCTCGTTCACACTCTCTCTAATTGTTTCCCTACCTTCTCTGCTGTCAGCTTCGACTTTTGCATCTTTTTGTTCTTCATCTTATCCGCATCTCCACAGACATAACCTGGTGTAAACTTCCACCAAAATATTGGTGTTTCCAGTGGTGTCCTGCCACCCGATTCTCCAGGTTATGTCCGATTCTCCCAGTTATGTCCGATCCTTCAATCGGGTGAGACGATGTCACCAAAAGTACCGCCATTTACCATAAGGTCAACGTCTGTCAAAATTGAAGCACTTCCTCCATACCAAGTGGAGGATCGGGCAAAAGGACATCACCGGAAATGCCACCATTTGGCAAAAGTTTGCGCCAGGTTATGTCCTTGGTGATGCAGCGGAAGACAGAAGAGAAAAGATAAAAGAGAGAAGAAGAACAAGAAACTGCAGAAGTGGAAGTGGTTGGCAGAGAAGCTAGGGAAACGTTTAGAGATTGTGATAGCGAGTGAGAATGACAGTATGAGTGAGTGAATGTGAGAGAACGCATGAGAATGAATGTGGGCACAGGGCACTGAATTTCGTTCCTGAATTAAAAATTTTGATTTTTATATTTTTTTTTGCAAAATATGAATGGGCCAAATACGAACCGGAAAATGAATCATTTTTGGCCCATTGGCACATGCTTACACACACACTCCTTTAATATAACTGCCTGCTACAAATGTAACAAGTTCTAAGTGATTGTATATTTTCTTTTGAAGATGGATTTGATCAGTCATGAAAGTCACTTCTAGGCTTCAAGTCAGCGACGTGTCAAATGTAACTAATAATAAGAAGCTCTGCAATAGTTGTATGACTTATTTAACATAAGTCAACTTACTTTTTCAATTAGTTTGATCCATTTGGATGTCCCAGAAGTTTGCTTTGATCTTATAATGGTTTAGAGTACTTACCTTCGTCACTGCCCTAGGCCTACCCCCAAGGGAGCACTGCTTATGTCCCCTCTGCTCCACTTACTTTCTATTAGGCATAGGGATATGATCCTGATATATCTCAGAGTGTCAAATTTTTCACCTGGGAGTCAAGGACATTTTCAAGAATTTCTGCATCCAAGTGCAATAACGAAAGAACAAGCTTATCTCCTATTTGTAGTTTATATTTATGCAACAATTACAGTATTATGGCCACCTGCCTAATATTGTGTAGGTCTCCCCTTTTGCTTCTAAAACAGCCCTGACCCGTCGAAGCATGGACTCCACTAGACCTCTGAAGGTGTGCTGTAGTATCCGGCACCAGGACTTTAGTAGCAGATGCTTTTGATTATGTGTGTCTGGGTATGTTAGTATGTGTGTGAGGATAAGTTAGTGTGTGAGAATGTGTCTTTGTCTGGGTATGTTTGTGTATGTTAGTATTTTAGTGTGTGAACATGTATCTTTGGGTGTGTTAGTGTGTGTGTCTGGGTATGTTAGTGAAAGAGTTTGTTTGGGTGTGTTAGTGTGTGTGTGTCTGGGTACGTTTGTAAGCTTGGGGGGGGTATTTTAGTGTGTGAACATGTGTCTTTTGGTATGTTACTGTGTTTATCTCGGTATGTTAGTATGTGCGTGCCTGGGTATGCTAGTGTGTGAACATGTATCTTTGGGTATGTTAGTGTGTGTCTGGATTTGTTAGTTTGAGTATCTGGGTATGTGTGTGTCTATGTATTATTATTAATATGTTGCCCTGGGCCCATATTTACTCTCACTCACACTCTCATTCTCCTTTACTTTCACGCACGCTAAATGTTACCTTACCATATTCGCCAATTTTGTTAATTCTTATGAATGTCCGAAAACGAGAAGGGGCCCCCAACGAAACAAACGAAAATAAAGCAGAGAGCTCCAATTTTTCATTTGTATTGCTTTTGTTGCTCTCACATTCTGACCCACTTTGACACACTATTACTCACTTTCTCGCATTCTCTCTTACTTATCTTCTCCCCTGACCACACCTGTTTCCCTGACCACTTCTCTGCAGCTCAATTTCTTCTCTTTATAATGCAGGGAATGCATTGTAGCAAGTTTGTACTTATGTTGTCCTCGTTTCCCTAGAACTCAGAAGGTCATTATTTTCCTTATTTTTTTTTCCACTGAATTGTTTTAGAACTACCATAAAATGGCAGCTGTTGTGTAGTAATTTCAAGTAAAAACGTTTCTCAAAGCTGATTAGTGTGTGTTTGGATTTGTTAGTTTGAGTATCTGGGTATGTGTGTGTCTATGTATTCACGGTTGCCTGATACCGAAGAGAAAATAGCCATGCATTTACAGACAGAATTTTTTTTTATTTACATTTTGCAAGGTTAATATTTACTCGTAGCGCAAGAATCTGGCCTTCTGACCTTCCCAGTCAAATAAACCTAAATGTTTACTGACAGATCTAGGGATAAGAGTGTCATTTAAAATTCCAAGTTACTGGCACTGATATTAAGACTGATAAAGATTTTCACTTGTAGGTGTATAATAAACAATGTGTGTCACAGATCCCTCCTCCTCACCACCACCTTTTCTTTCCCACTAGCGCCTCACCATCACCTTCTCCTCCTCATCACTGGCACCTTCTCACCATCCACCTTCTTCCTCCACATCACTGGCACCTTCTCACCATCACCTTCTCCTCCACATCACTGGCACCTTCCTCACCATCCACCATTCTCCTCCTTTCATCACTGGCACCTTCTCACCTTCACCTTCTTCCTCCACATCACTGCACCTTCTCACCATCACCTTCTCCTTACTCCCACACTTTCCAACCCTCGTTATTCTTCATCACCAGGCACTGCCCCCAGCAATCTTGGTTTTATGTGGTTCTTTGCAGATGAAGGATGGAAGCTGCTTATATGAGCTCCTGTGCCACTACATTTACATTTGCAGTTACCCAAGCTGTTACTTTTTGCCCATTTTTAAACCTCATTTGCGGCGGGTATGAGGAATATGACTCTGTGTCAGGCTGCCCTGTTTTTGCATGCTGCCACAATATTGTGCATCCAGTTCCTTGTTTGTGCCTTATTTTGTGTTTCTCAGTTTCTTGTATTTAATCGACAAATATAAATGTGCCAAAAACGAATTTTTCAGTTCATGTTCGCCCCATTCTTTGTTCTTTGCTCATTTGGTTCAGCCGAAAATTCGGAGGCATTATTAATATGTTGCCCGGGGCCCATATTTACTCTCACACTCTCATTCTCCTTTACTTTCACACACGCTAAATGTTACCTTACCATATTCGCCAATTTTGTTAATTCGTATGAATGTCTGAAAATGAGAAGGGGCCCCCAACGAAACAAACGAAAATAAAGCAGAGAGCTCCAAGTTTTCATTTGTATTGCTTTTGTTGCTCTCACATTCTGACCCACTTTGACACACTATTACTCACTTTCTCGCATTCTCTTACTTATCTTCTCCCCTGACCACACCTGTTTCCCTGACCACTTCTCTGCAGCTCCATTTCTTCTCTTTATAATGCAATACTATCAGGGAGGCATCTGATTGGCCCCAAATGTATTCTGCAGCATGACAACGACCCCAAACATAAGGCCAAAGTCAGAATTAATTTTAGCATAAAGGAGAACAAGACCTCCTGGAAGTGATGGTGTGGCCACCATGATCAAGTCTGTCAGGGATTACGTCAAGAGCGAGAAGCAACTGAGGCTGCCTAAATCCACAGAAGAACTGTTTGGAACATCCTACCTGATGAGTTCCTTAAAAAGTGTGCAAGTGTACCTAGAAGAATTGATGGTGTTTTGCAAGCAAAGGGTTAAAAGCACTCGTACTCTGCATCTCTCTCTGTCTCCCCCCACCATCAAGGAATGCATTGTAGCAAGTTTGTACTTATCTTGTCCTTGTTTCCCTAGAACTCAGAAGGTCATTATTTTTCTTAATTTTTTTTTCCACTGAATTTTTATAGAACTACCATAAAATGGCAGCTGTTGTGTAGTAATTTCAAGTAAAAAAGTTTCTCAAAGCTGATTACCAGGATTACGAGTCAGTGTGTTTCTATCTGTAGGTGAAGAGAGCTATGTTCATGTCTCTCCTTTTCAAGTCTATTTTAAGTTAAGGAGAGAAGCTCTTCTGCTAGTCATGTCCACCTTCAGTTAGTCCTCCGGGTACACTGACTATAGGGATTTATCTGCTACCTTCAAAGTAAATAAAACCTTAGAATCAAAGAACTTGTCAAATGGTTGAGAGCTAGCCCACCCAATGATGGCTACCATGGCTCACTAAACGAGCGAGGAAGATATGTCAAGGTCTGAATGAGTCATCAAGGAGTTATTGGACTACTAGCCAAAGCACCAAGCAGACTAACAATGTCAAAGTACGCAATGTTTTGCTGTTTCATTCTTCCTTTAATTACTTCACATTTCATTTTTTTTTTTTTTTCATTTAGTGCTTCATTTATTCCCACTTATACCACAAAGTTTCTCCATAGCATTACTAACATGGCAAAGTTCTTGTGTTGTCTCCTGCACATGGTCTACCCCCATTTTGAGGTGCAGGGTTATCACACGTGCGACTTAGTTTGATTTCTCCGTTGGTGCATGATGATACAGGTGACCAGCACCCCCAGTTTCCATGCACCCCACTTTCTCCTGTAGACAAAAATGTATTATACAGTTAATATCTGATATATATATAATCACAAAATTAAAGGTAAATTCAATGTATCATATACTTTATTAAAGTGCACTTTTCAGGCTGCTTTAATATAATTGGAGCGATTTGCACTTATTTGAGTCTCATTGGACTTCTGGAACACTTGTGTGGACCAGGTCTGGAGCTACCTGATGGTGAGTATCCTACACATGTGCACTGCTGCACAGATGCTTTAGGAGTTGGCCACAAAGACAATGAGGGTAACTCCCCAGTGGTTAAAATCCCTATAGGACCAAAATCCATTTTGTATACATGCCTGATTTACATCCAGTATTCACTCAGTGAAAGTGGCTGGGTTATGATAATGTGTTTTATTATGTGTTTTTCACTTTTGGTAGCGCAAATGAATAGCAGACCACTGGCACTATTATAGAAGAGATCCATAGGTTAAGTGCCTTGAAGAGGTAAAACTCAAAGTAGTGAATGAAGTGTATTTAAGCATTAATTATTTACATCATTACGTTGCATTTTGTTTATAGAGTGCTAGCAGATTTTGTAGCACTATTATGGAGGGGGGGTGAAAATTAAAGTTGACAATTTATAAAACTGACAAAAAAATTAACACACATTAAGGCATACTGGCACACAAGGTGAAGAGTTTTTTAGTAAGGGTTTAAAGTCTCAAAGGCTGAGGTAGGGACCTCAGAAGAGTTGGTACAGCACGGGTAAAATCCTAGATGCAATCGGGAAGAAGGGATAAGCGTTTAAAGGAGATATATGACATGGACAGAGCATGGAGGGCAGTTAGAGTAGAAGGCCAGATATCACAAGGGAATTAATTAGTATTGGGAAAGGGAAAACATTTTTTTAAAAAAAACCCAATTTTCATAGAATTACTTACTTTCATACAGTTCTGATTTCGGTGTCTGGCAGGCCGCACCGGTATAACGTATAGGACATTTACACAGACAGATGCCGTCAATAACCATCACTGTGCCGCCATTTTGACAAGGCTGACACTTGCACACACTGTGTTCATCGAGATAATCTTCAATTGCTCGTTCTAAGTTTCGTTTCTTTGCATAGGCATTAAACATTTCAGGAGGAATTAGGCTGTAAATTGGAGCTGCCTGTGGGTTTATAATAAAAATAATAAAATGTTACTATGTTTACTGACTATGCACTGACTATGTAGAAGTAAGAAATATTAGCAAATTATAATAGAGACAGAAAACACGGGAAAGCCTGATAACAGGGACAAATAACACGGGGTTAGTGTGTGTGCGTGTGTGGCATTGAGTTTAGCTGGGTATAGGAAACATGTAGAACCACAGAATCTGAAAGCAGATGGAAGCCATTCAGTCCATTTATTCTGCAAGATTATCTCCACCCTGAATACTTATAGAAACATAGAATGTCAAGGCAGATAAGAACCTTCAAGACCATCAGTCCTTATATTCAGTCTTATGCATAACATATACATTACATATGCATATACATTACGTATGCATGTTTACATTCCCTTGCTGTATTAGCCTCTACCACTTCTGGTGGAAGGCAGTTCCACCTATCCACCACCCTAAGCATTTAAAGCAGACTAGACCACCCGGTGTATATAAGGTATACTACTAATACCAACAAAAAACGTGAAACAGATAGGATCAGGGGAGGACGTCACCACAAGAGCTGCCATTTGAGAATGCAAGTGTGAGAGAGTGAGTGTGTAAGAGAGTATGAGTGAATGTGGACCCACACATTTCAGCTGGAAAATCTTTTTTTGGCTTCATTTTAATCTGAATCACATCACAACAATTTGCTGCTGTAAAAACCTCAAACCTTATTCAGTCCTTATATTCAGTCTTATGCATAACATATACATTACATATGCATATACATTACGTATGCATGTTTACATTCCCTTGCTGTATTAGCCTCTACCACTTCTGGTGGAAGGCGGTTCCACCTATCCACCACCCTAAGCATTTAAAGCAGACTAGACCACCCGGTTTCAGTGATTACGTACGCCCTATGGTCAGACTTGGCCTCTGTCTTGTTACCTGACTCCCTCAAGTCTAATTATAAAACATTTGAGTTTAGACCCCAATGAAATAAATAAGGTCCTCAGATCAATTGGTATGTAATCATCTACCTTTAATTTCCGCTGAAAGATTACTGAATAACCCTACAGTTGCCACGTGGACAGTCCAGGAATAAAGAGGAATGCCCCAGATATAACCATGACCATGACCACTTCCCACACACAACATCTCAAAGCGTGCCCAGGCAGCAGCTTGGCAAAAGGTGGCAGCCGTTAATAAACCCCTCCTGTACATCGTTCAACCCGCTTATTACGTACACAATACACATATGCACCAAGTATAGATGCCAGAATATTTTGTACTGACAATCTTTAAACATTGCATGGGAGCATACTGTTGCCAGTAGTACCTTTCAAAGCAAACAGCCCTTTGGACAGATTCTGTTTGTTTATTTGGCTTTGGACATTGACCTCACAGCGATTTTACTATAAAGAGAAACGGTGCGTTCACAAAGTAAAAGCACACATCACCTAAAACGATTTTGATTTAATCAGCAGCATGTAGTCTCTGGGTGTTTGAAAAGCATTAGAGATTGTCCACATTTTGTTAGTAAAAAAAACTTTTGAGTTCTGGGGTCATTGCATTTACCCCTGGGAGGCCAGTTTTATTGCAGTTTCACTATAGATACATTTTGGTGGTAACAGCCCAGGTGAGCAGTCAGTAAAGGGTTAACTTGACCGATTGTCCCATGCCAACATCAGCAAATCAATTGATCTTGTATATATGGCCAGGGGTGTATATAAGGTATACTACTAATACCAACAAAAAACGTGAAACAGATAGGATCGGTGGAGGTCGTCACCACAAGAGCTGCCATTTGAGAATGCAAGTGCGAGAGAGTGAGTGTATAAGAGAGTATGAGTGAATGTGGACCCACACATTTCAGCTGGAAAATCTTTTTTTGGCTTCATTTTAATCTGAATCATGGGGGGGGGTCTGGCCTCATTTTCGGGAGTTTGTATAAATTGTCAAATTTACCAAATGCTGAATACAATCTAATTAAGTATATAAAATCTTGCTTAAATATATATCCGCAAAAAAGACAAATGCTATGGGACGGAAATACAAGTGATTAAATTGTCACTTAAATAGAGAAGTAAATGTAATCAGATGATATCAAATAGGAATGAATATAAAACTTAAAAACAGTGTCCATCAATACAAGTATAGAGCTCAAGCACGATGCATATTAATAGTTAAAAATATGCATAAACTAGAAATAGCAATACATGAAATATAAATAAAATGCAATAAAGCGATATAAATAAAAGATAATAATAACAATAATAATAATAATAATAATAATAATAATAATAATAATAATAATAATTGAACTCCTTACATGAGATGTGTGGCTTGTATTTTTTTTACAGTATTTTTAGTCTTCATCCGACAATGTGACTTTGGAAATTAAATTGTGTGTGTAAAGTACAAACTAGTACAGTTTTTATTTCTGTATTAAACTTTTCTTCCTCTGTTGTAAGTCTTTCAAGAAGTAAAGAAAACATTTACCTTTTGGGTTATCACAACTGGTGCGTCGACTATGGACGAGGCCCAGTTTACAAAGTCTTCTACATCAACGTCCTGTTTTTTCTGTTTTTCATCAAGAAGTATTGCAGCTTGCACTGTTCCTCCCTCAACAAAACTGATGACGTCATTAATCACAGATTTTTTTATTGGGTTATCTGCAAAAGAGTTGCATTTAAAGTCCCTGTCAAATGTACACCAACATGTATATGACAAACATCATATATAAAGGTTACAAGAAACAATTATCGTCTCGCCCTCTTACCTTACCCCCTTACAATTCACAATGAATGAAGCTCTTCACTGGCTCTCTATATTCTGAATTTAAAATCCTGACTGAATCTACACAGATTTCTAAAAACGTTCCCCTACCAGCATCTTTTCAATGTACTCCAAACCCACTACACGGTTCCTCCACTCATCAGTCCTTTGCTCTAATCTCTACCTCTCAAGCTCATAAACAAGACCGCTCAACGACTGCTTAACTGATTATCTGACTCTTCCCAAGTCTCAACTCCTTCAGGTTAACTCACTTGTCAGGCCCCATTCAGGCTACGGAGCTGCATATCTCTGGTTTTCCCTGTCTGGCTACAGTTCCCCTTTGCTGTATTCCAGTCCTGGATTTCCTTGTGCTCTGACGTTTACTTCTGATACCCCACCCATTATGTTTGTCTCAGTCGGCAGTCTATAGGTATGTCCTTCTCTGTTCTGTGTTTAGATTTAAGCATACTAATGCCATATGATGTCACTAAATCTCCAATTGTTATCGTATAGTCCTAGGCTAGTCCTGTATTCATGTGTGTCTGTCTTTTATGTGCCTTTTGCCCTCTTTTCCCTGAATCATCTGAGGATCTCGGTTCCACTCTCTCCCCCCATGTCCCAGTTAAGATGTCCTATCCTTGCTTAAAAGAGAAGCGTCTGAGGACCCCACTAGTCTCTCCGCTCCAAGAGATAAAGGTTCATACGAACGAACAATATACTCGCTCATACGCACCTTTTAACTCTTGAAATGGTGAGGCCATGGTCTCCCCAGGCCAAGTTCCGCCATCAGGAGTTAAAGGTTGATGCCAATTGGTTGATGCCAGAGGAGGCCCCTGCAGGCGACTAATAGAGTCGCTTGCATGGTCCCTTAACTCCTGACGAACCTACGGATTTCCGCTCCCTTTAACCCCTGCAATGCTGCGTAGATAAGGTAAGCTAGAAAGGGAAGGGACCAGGGAGCTTAGTAAAGGAAGATGAACACAAAGATTATTTGTGTTGTGTGTCTCCATTTTCGTATACGTTTTGCCGTCGCCATGTTCGGTATTCGGACTGAACAATGAAAACACATCCTTTGTGTTTGTGTTCATATTCGCCCTAATACGAATGCACAAGCCTAGTATTAACCTCTGCCACTTCTGCTGGGAGGTTGTTCAACTTATCTACCACCTTCAGTATACTTCATTATACTTCATTGCATTACTTCTAAGACAGTGAAGAGGTTAAACACTCCTAAAAGTGTTTTGTTAAATAATAATAATAATAATAATAATAATAGCACTCACTTTCATCATATTTGTTGTTTTGTGTGCATTTAGGATTCTTTATTTCAGCATTGAGATCGACTCCTTGACCGGCGACGTTTACACCAATGTTAAACCCAAGACAGTCCTTTACATCTTCTGTAGTGATATCTGGAATATAAAAGTTATGTAATAAGATGCCTTAAAACATTTCAAGAAACGTCTCACTTCCTCCTGTTGTGTTACAGATAAAGAAAGGTCTGAGTAGTCAAAGCTGCTACTTTTGATTGGGCCACCATAAAAAATATATATATACAATCACCTAAGCATTCAGAATCTCAGAAGTTACTTCATTAGACTTGAAAACGAGAATCCTGAAGTTTATTTTGGATTCTTTGGACAGCTTTGACAAGATGTTTTTTTTAAATCTAATAAATGTTAATAAAATTTAAGAAATGACAGTAACCTTGCTTTTTCATTACATTGGAATCCAACACATAAACAAGCTCAAATTTTCCCCCAAGCTTTCCAGAAACTGTGTAATGGGTTCCATACATTTCCAGAAAAGAAAAATAATCTGCTTTTTCATAAGAACTTGGAAGACTTTGTAAATCTTCAAGAAAAGAAAGTGATAACGTAGGACTCCTCGTTCTCATCTGAAACGTTGCTAATTGAAGAGATCCGGACACTTTGAAGAATGTTTTTGTCTACAGTAAAGGAAGAAATGCATATCAGTAAGTAACATAAACTGTAACATTATAACTATGGTGCAACAAAAATGTTTCCCACTGACAAAAATAGTCAGAAATATGAAATGTCCATGCGCTAGGAGATAAACTGAAAAAATTCTAAACCCAAGATGTGACGGTGGACCTCTAAAGAATATCTTAGATAAAACCTAATTTTTACTCAAATAACAAAAAACTATACAAAAAATATATGTAAACTCTTCAACTGGCCAGGTTGAGGGTGAATGAGTAGAAAAGATGCTTGGAGGGCGGCACATAAATTGCACAAGGGGGGGAAATGACTTGCCAGGTGACATTGGTCACCATGCTGAGACTGACATTTATAAAAGCCATACATTCCAGTCTGATTCCCCCACTAATGAATTGTTCTAAACAGCAATCCCTTTCACTCATCCATTTATGCTACCAGTGTACACCAAGTGAAGGAATTCGTCAATAGTGATGATAAATCACATTCATTGAGACTATTTACAGTTGGTATTTATTGATTGGCAATCAGTGTTCTTCTGTGGTTACCAAGATGGGCTGCAGTTTGTTCTAGGCCCCACCACTTTCAAAACTAAATAAAATACATCAACCCCCTGCAACATTGTAACACTAATATCTGTCATGAATCCCTGACTCACCCCAACATTAATTATTAATTATTGTTTTATATAGCGCCATCAAATTCCGTAGCGCTGTACAATGGGTAGACAGGACATAACAAGTAGTATGTAACATAACAAATTGACTTACAGAGACAACAGGTGAGGAGGGCCCTGCTCAAACAAGCTTACAAATGTACATATTTTGCATAGCTAAAGTGGTCAGGGCACTCCTTATGCGGCCATGTTCCTGCAATCTTTGCCAAAGAGGTAAAATGTTGGTGATTTTTTTCACACAGATTGCAAGTCAGGTATACATTTACTGATAATTTAAAGGGTTACTGAAAAACAACACATATGTGTTCAGCAACATTTCCTAAATACAGTGATACCAGCCATGCATCCATTATCGTGCACATTTCAGTTTTTCAACCTGGAATTTTACATCTGGTCTTCTTGCGCCAATGTCCTATTTGGGACAACTTGAAGCCGGTCAATTCAATTTACTCCTATCAAACCATACATTTTTGGAACCTAGACACCCCAGGGTATTTCAAATGGTTGTGTTTTAACACTCACTAACTGTTATATAGCTTTAACCATGCAATGTCAAGTTGTACAGATGGATGTTGCTATATATATATATATATCTGAGCCAAGCTGAATGAACAAGCTAAATGTCTCAGAAACAGGAGCACCAAAAATGATGGTGAAAGGAGAAGTTTAAGCTGGTTTGTGTATGGCTTGTAAAGTTCATGTTTTAACAAGCTGAGCCAACACATAGCTTGGACGGCTATAACTGACAAACAAGAAAGTGAGCTCTCCCTTTAACTGTTTAGTTAATTAATAATTTTGATAATATTACCTTCTGAAACAAACAACTTCTAACACTATCTAAAATATATAATTTAAAAAAAGCACAGATTTTACCTTATTTTCTTCATACTTTTTGAGGTTGCTAAGGCTTTCATTTCTAGTATTATTTAGTCCCAACTTTCCTGTGATAGTTACAGAGTCATTTTTTATTTCAGTGGGTGTAATTTTCAAAGACAGCGATGCTTCAAATTCACTAGTTTTTTCTTCAGAAATCCTATGGATCACATCTTTGGCATTCTCAAAGGTTTCAGTGGTAAATGATTTATCAGATCTAGTCTGCAATAAGACAAAGCGGTAATTGTTAGAGTAGCTGGGTGAGACAATTTGGGGATACTGCTATATGTTGAGCTAAGCATGCATATTAATTAATTCCCTGCAGTGAAATCCTCACCCTATTATTACAAAGATTGCCACAACCAGCTTCCACTCAAGGAGATTAGTCATGTAACCAAAAGGTAGGAATAATTTAATTACGTGGAATATTCATGTATCTTGAAAACAGAATGGTGGCTCCACAAAAAATGGGCTTCTATTTCATATATGTTGCTTCTTTTACAGGGAACACCCTCAGATATGAATAATGCATATTAAAGTTTGTTAATATGCATTTGTTACTTCTAAGAGCTTTATTAAATTGTGTAAATGAAATACATTATTGTTCTTAAGAAAACCCTATAAACTCTACCAATTGATCAATAGGTCGCAATAGTACATAAAACATGGTGACAAAGCCCTGCCCTCTAGACACACTTTTAACCACTGCCCCGTAAAGCGACCATCTGAAATGTTCAGAGGTATGCTGTAATGTACAGATCAGCCTTACATATACAGTATACTGTATCCTCCATACTATATAAAATACTATCCTAGCCATATATAAGTGTATGTAGATGCTCTACCTGATACACCAAAGCAGCAACATTCCATGGTTTGCGATAATATGTTTTGGTGTTGCCATCACGAACTCTATCACATATACCATGAAAATATTCATTGTCAAAAGGGTTCCTCAATGTGTCCATGCCTAAGATGTTCAAACTAAAATAATAAGAAAATGCAACACCATATTAACTTTTTTTTTCTCAACAAAATGCCTGGTAAAGTGAAAGTGTCACCCAGCTCCTTGCACAATTAAATGTTTTTCTGTTCAGTGGTATTTGAAATATTCAGTTTAGCTAGATGTTCTCCATGCAGCCTTTGATGTCCAGGGAGTGGGAGAGCTGTGTAGCTGTACCCATCCCCAATTCCGACATTTGCCTTGCCTATTTTGTACTAGCCACAGATCTTGTAGTGACTGGCCTGGCTCTAGACCAGGACGTTGAAGGCACTGTGTAGTTCCAAGGCATGCAAGCAAGGAACAATGTTACCTTTTTAAATCTCAACCTTATCAGCTGCATTTACTGCTATGTAGATACAAAAGGGTACTAAAATATCAATATCATTTCAGTAAATATTTATATGCATTAAGAAAGTGGGTCTTAGAATTTGGTCCACGTTAAGTATTCAATCAACCTCTGTGATTAGTAGTCGGAGCAAATTTGCCCACCGAGTTTAATTGGACAGCAAAGAGAAGCAAGTCAGCAATGTTATAAAACCATTATGTTCCACTCCCATCCATCCACTGAATTGAGTGCCATATCCAAGGGGGTTACTTTGTAATTGCCTATGCAGCATAGGTGGTAGCTCTCTCCGTGGCTGTACATACCCATTCCCAGCAGTTCGCCCGAGCTCAGACAGTTCAAGATCCTTGTTGCGACAGGGTGACTTTGGATCTTGTCCATCCTCGCATAGTTCATCAGAATGGTCACCGCAGTCATTATCACCATTACACAGTAAGCGCTTCTTAATACATCTACCTATAGCATTAAAAGGAAAAACCTCTTCATTTTTTATTTCTCACCATGTTTGAAGTGTACAAATAAATATTTTTCAAATAATATTCAAATATTCTTATACGCGGGGTGAAGGTTTCAGTCTGTCTGCCAGTGTCTGCCCTGTGCTTTTCTAATTTTGGGGGATATGTGCCAGTGTCAGCCTACTCCCAGTGCCCTGCTATTATGACTGCTGTCGTTCTCCAATCAGAAAATACCCCCAAATTTCATCTGAGCCAGCCAGCCGGGAAACAAAATTACGCGAAAATGAATGCAATTTAAATAAAACAAAGATTTTGTCCGGATCGATTTCGCTTGCTGTGCCCAACTCTATTAAAAAAACCAAAACTTCTGATAAAAATGGCAGAGATTTCTTACCTGATTCACACTCAAAATCATTTCCGCAGTCAACAGATGGTTCCTCACATATTTTGTCAGACTTGCAGGATTGGCTGTCACCCAGTGAATGCAGACAAGGCCTTCCGCCATACTGACCAAACTTCACAATGCTCCGGGAACGATACTTCACAGACAGAACAACATGTTTCAGAATACACCAACATTAATGGATAAAATCAGCTGACCGTTTATTTCAGAGTGTCAGTCTGAGTGATTAAGACTGGGCTATTCTATTGTTTACCACAAAACAATATGGTAAGGAGACAAGGTGTTTGTCTAGTAGATTACTAAGATTACAATAACATGACTAAAATGCAGCTGACTGGAAACATTATACAAAGACCGTAACACAAGAGAATGATAGGGAGTTACGGCATGACACTAATAGAATAGGTCAAAAGGCATCACTTCATAACGCACAAATTTTACATATAAAATCAATTCTGATACAAGGTTTGAAAAGTGGTCTTATCGCCATAGCAACAGATTAAGTGGTTCACATGAATATTCCCTTTGTTGTCATAGTTGTGTTGTCCCTCCAGAATAACTTCTTATACATCAAGTTATTATTATTATTATTATTTATTGTTTTATATAGCACCATCAAATTCTGTAGCGCTGTACAATGTGTTTTATGATCTATCTTCCAGTAAGCAGAAAATAATACAATCTCTTCAAGTCTACGTAGCATTTGGTTGTGCTAATTGCTTAATTTGTCACACATTTCTAAAAACAATCTTCAAACGATGCACCTACACAGCCCCTACTGTTTTAATCTTAAGTGTTCCTCAATTTGAAATGCCATTTCCACAGGTATCAAAGGATATCACTTTGTACAGACGTGTGTATGAATTAATCGCTTTGTCAGCTTTAATCCCTCATAGTCCAAGTGGAAAGAACAGTCCATTGGTTGCTATAGTAATAAGGCTACTTTTCACCTTTAACCATTAACACTTTTTATGCATAACACCTAATGTATGGGATTTTCCCTGATAATATCTGCCGGATATTATTTTTAATTTATTGATCTGGTATCCCTTACCCACACCTATCGGTGAGTTATGCCCCCTGTGTGATCTTATGACCAGATTTTTTCCAGCAAAGGAGTGTGAAAATTAGACCGTTACCCGTAGTTTAGTGCAGGGATCACATTCACTCCACTTGCCCCAATTACTCAGCTCACAGTCGATTGGCGGCGGTGCATTAACTTCTGTATCCAGGCTATTCAAATACAAACAATCATTTTTTAGTTTCATGGTATCTTATTTTTATTAAACAATTTATTAAAGATATCAGAGTATTATATATGAACAAAGCAGATTCTGTACTGCCCCAAAGACCACACATATGTGAATTTCTTAAAAAGTTAACGCGGCCATTATATCTGGAAAAGCGTAACAGTATTTTCCGACATTTTGTTGACAATTTAATGATTGTCATTTGTCTGCCAGTCGTCCCAAGCGATGCCTACTCTGAGTTTGGAGGCCAACCATTTGCAAAGCCATTCATGGGGGGGGGGTGAACACAGTCCTGCACTGCTCTACCGAAGCGATTAACGTACTGATAAAAGGTTCTCACGTCTCAAAGACCATGTATGTTAATCCCTTAAGCAGGTTAGTGTGCCAATGGCACAGTCGCTGAGTTTAGTCATAAACCTTGCAAGCTGGAGTTAAAAAAACATTAGGGTTGTGGCAATATAAATGGCCCATGTGCATGGGCAAATGCTTGGGCGGATATTGATAGCCACAATTACCAGCCGTTCATTACAGGGGTATATTCCCTAAAGAAGGATTTGGCAGGAGAGTTTCAGGTCGATTTATATCATGAAGAGCGAACCCCAGCATTGATATTAAAATAACTTAGATGGCCCTGCATGAAGCATGTTTAAATCGGTGAAAGTTCTATGAAGTCACGTTACTGGTTGGACTATGTATTATGTATGGACAGCTCTGCTTCTTTCAGAGAAATTTGACAGGGCTCGCACTGTGTAGGAAGTACAGCTCTCCTGCAAACCAACCTACCAACTCCTACTTTAGTGAACAAAACATTTACATATATAATTCAAAAGTTATCAATTGAGCCCAACCACAACCTTTGAGACATCATGCAATCTTGTCTTAATCTTCAAATACCAGCTTACCTTGTGTCCCCTGAGGTGAAAACACCGGATTTCAAAATGCACAATGCAGAAGTCACTCCAAGTACATAATGTAAAATGTTAATTGACATGGTGGTTGGTGAAGGGTCTGGAGAAAATATTCACTTGTTCAACTGAACATGTATTACTTAAAGATTCTGGACAATTGAGGTCAAATTTACCTAGTTACATAGTAACAAAAATTGGAGGTTTTGCAACAGCATCAAACATAACACAACCAAAGGTTCACTCTTTCCTAAGCAAAACAAACAAAAAAATCTCATAAAAAAAGATATTGAAAACTAGGAAGTCAAGTTCTTTCTAGACCATGATCTGAAGTTATAATCATCTTGGACTCACATCTCACTTTAACTTGGTGCCTTGCATTGAATAATAATATATCACGGCTTTACTTGGCAACCATTTGACTTATATACCTATTGCAAAAGGACTTTCCTCATGGTTTCATATACTGGAGACACCAACATATTACATGGACACCAAAGCCTACATCCAAGTTTAAAGGGAAATTAAGAAAGAGCAAACTTTCTCAACCTCTATACCTTAGTATTATATGTAGAGCTGAAAATCATAAAAATACCAGTTAGTATAGGTGTTTTGGTATATGAACACTTTGATAATGGCATTGGAAACACTGAAACCAGAGTTCTATGGCCATGTTTGGTTTTGGATGTTTTTCATGAACTTGTAAATGGATACAATAAATGTTTAACGTATTACCCTTATATATAAATATATCTGAAGATTTAATGTTATTTTGTAAAGGGAGTTTTGGGGAAACCAAAGTGGCTTAATAGAGCAGTCTGGATATAAGGAACAAATTGGCTTTTAAAGCGTGTAAATCAAAGGTATCAGCATCATCATTAATAAAATATAAAGATGGTAACAAAAAATATAAAAGGGCAACCAGAATGGCTAAAGTAGATAATGAAAAAATGATAGCCGATGACAGCAAGACAAACCCAAAAGCAATTCTTTTAAAATGCATTAACAACAAAAAACGTTTGGTCTGTTGAAGTCTGGAAAATTCAGGAAAAGGCAGAAATGTTATATTAGTTTTTGCCTCTGTGTATACAAAAAAGAACCAAAAAGCTTGCGATTGGCTGACACAAGGCCTGGTGATAAAATTGCTTAATTATAATAGTATACGTGCCCGGGTGTTTCGGAAACTTAGCCAAGAAATTGCCAGGTAATAGATCTTCAATGATTCTTGTAAAGCAGAAGTGGTACCAATATTCAAAAAGGTGTTCAAAAGCTCAGCCAGGTAATTACAGACCTGTGAGCCTGATGTTTGTAGTGGGGGAATTATTTGAACTTACTAAGGAATAATATTCAGAAACACATTTTGTCTGATAATATCAGTGAGAGTCATCTTTCAGGGTCTTTTCATGCTGAAACATTTGATACAGTTCCAGTGGCGTCACTAGGTTTGTTGTCAACCAGTGCAACTCATGGTGTCCTCCCTTCTGGATCTCCTATCGTAGAAGATCGTACGGCATCCATAGTAATGTATTTTTGTACTAATGGCTAATTGTAAAAATGAATTCCCGTATATCACTGAATGGAATGGCCATATTGGTGGCATTACTAGGAAAATTAAAATTATACCTTTAAATTACAATACAAATGCACAACCTAAATGTATTTTCATTTACACAGTTTAATGTGGTTAAAGTTAAAATTTGTTCACAAATAATATAATATAAATTTTGTCACTCATGATTTAGGGTCCCTAATATACAACGAACTAATTCATAATTCAAAAATGTTCTGGCAGTGGGGCTCTATGATACGTTTTTACAAAGGTAAAAGTAAAGGACCCCCAAAATATTAACTATTTTACTTTGGCACTGTATATATATATCGATCACTCCTAAGGGACATGCTTTTACAGTTTTGTTATTTTGTTGCAATAAGAATCAATAAGTGTAATGACAGCTGTATTGCTTCTCTATGAGTAATTCCATGAAACCAATGCATACCTGAAATTAGCATTAATATTACATTTTATGTTACAGGATTTGTTATTGATGTAGGATTTGCCCCAGCGCCAAGATTGCATTCAAATGACTTGGCCAGCACTCAGATTGCACGCATAAGGACTTTCCCCAGCGAAGGATTTACTAAAGCACCCAGATTACACACAGATTTCATCCACCCGATTTACCCGGCACCTAGATGGCACCCATAGCTCCTCTCAGATTCACCCTTTATTCATTCTATGCTCTTTAGGCCCAAAACAGTAATTGTAATGGATAGACTGTAATATCTAGGCACAATACCCTTACAAATGCCTGCCCGTATCTCCCATCTCTCCATTTTCTCATTATCTCTCTCTCTTCCTCAATATATCTCCACCATATCTTTTTTTTTAACAATATCTTCCCTTCCTCGCTTGAGCAGTACAGTCCGCTGCAGAGGAGCATACATCTTTGTACATCCCTGTACATCTTTGCTCTAGGCCTATCGGCAGTGCCGGCCCTGAGCAGGTTACTGTACAGAGTGAAAGAGATAGGATTATGGGATTTATTTTCCATCCAGACCCATTACCCCAGGTGCATAAAATCAAGCACCTAGCCATGCAGTCTGCATTTACAGACATTTGTGAACAAAATGGGTCGTTCTCAAGAGCTCAGTAAATTGAAGCGTGGGACTGCGACAGGAACCCACCTTTGCAATAAGTCGGTCCGTGAAATTTCCTCCTTGCTAGATATTCCACGTCCAAGTGGTGTTGTTAGAAAGTGAAAAGTGTTTAGGAACAGCAGCCACTCAGCCAGAATGCAGAAGGCCACATAAAGTCACAGAGAGGGGTCATCGAGGGGTGCTGAGGCATATGATGTATAAAAGTTACCACCATCTGCTGACTCCATAGCTAAAGATTGGCACTAATATCAGCACAAAAACTGTACAGCGGGAGTTTCCATGGCCGAGCAACTGTATGCAAGCCTCACATCACCAAGTACAAAGTATTGGATCGAGTGGTGTAAATCACGGGACTCTAGAGTTGTGGAAAAGTGTTCTGTAGAGTGATGAATCTCTCTGGCAGTCTGATGGGTGAGTCTGGGTTTGGCACAGTGGCGGAACTACCGGGGTCGCAGGGGTCGCGTCTAATATCATGTAGTATTAGCATTAAAAATGGTACCCATTGTTCTGTAGGTCTCTCAAAACAAAGCTTCAGCTTCTATCAAGAATCCAAAAAAGGCTGTCGGGTGGTGAGCAAATCATTTATTGGTGACATTGTTGATGTTTGTTTGGACAATAACACTTATTCCCAGACTCGGCAATCACAAAATCTTGCAGGAAGGGGGGTGTGCTGTTCTTCTCCATTTCCTTTAATCCTGTAATGCGTCACATTGAGGTATATACTTGAACTACATAGACATCATGATGATCCACATTTAGTGAGGAATTGCATAGGCAAATTAAATGACAAGTCAAACACAAATGCTCTTATCTTGCTCTTTGTTTTAAGAAAATCACAATTCTAATAACAGTAATATTTTTTAGGTTTCTAGAAGAAGCTTTGTACTGGTCATAAACATGCCACTACATGGGGTCCCTATTTCCGTGAGTCTTTGGATGTATAAAAAGCTGACTACTACGTCTCTTAGACAACTTCTTGGGGTGGGGCATTGGCTTTTTATTTGGTAACCCACCGTCTTCTCTAGGCCAGATTATCCAAAGTATGGTCAAATATGAACAAGAAATCCATACAAGTTCTCTAAAACCATATATATATTTTTTTTACAGCTAGTTTGAAAGAATTTGTGAATACAGCTGATGACTCATCATACATATTTCACATAGTAAAGTTTAACAATAGTTTATGTTTCCAAGGATCATGGGGATAATTTTAAAACACACTATTACTCGGAGAAAATTGGTATTGATTTTCTATGCACAGATTCCAGGGGGCTATGTTGTCTCTATTCGTAAAACCTAAAAGTGTTGATTAACAAATGAGGACAGACAAAATATTATATATTAAAGTTAAACCATCTTTGCAGAGAGATCTGTTTTTTTTTAATTAAATGTCAATTATTCGGGAAACACTACATTGACAATTTGTAGAACCAGTGCAAATATATCATTAACCGTGATGAACAGAAGACAAAAAAAGGAAACATGGTGCCATGGAGTTACTTCTTCCGCATTAGTGTCACTCTGTCCATAGCTGGAATACAAACAAAAAATAAATTATTACTCTTTAAATGCACTTATGGGTCTGTAGTACCCGGAACAGAATTATGATACAAAAGGGTTAAAAGTATGATAAAAGGCATGTTGATGTAAGGGTTAATGGCTGAGTAAAGGTCACTATGATCCGCCCCCAAGTTACTCAATGTATAAAAGTATAATAGGAGCTTTAAACTAAAGGGATATTAGGTAGAATTATATCACGTAGAAGGTTCTAGTGTTGCTGGACAAAGCTGCCATTGAGTTGTTGACCAGATATGGAGAGCATTATAATATAGTTTGTGTAATACGTCCTACGTCTAAATGGGAAGACTAGATGGGCTTAATGGTTCCTTTCCGCTGTCATATTTTATGTTTCTATGATGAACAGGGTATATAACCCAGCAGGGTAGGGGTATACATATAATAATTTAAATGTTTATACAATCTGTATGTATGTGCAGGTTAAGGTATTTTGTTCTACAAGCAATGTAGGGATGATATTTTTGTAGAGATCATGTATGTACTGTCATAAGAAGAAGTACAGAGATGGCCTACAGTATACCGATTCATGGGGTAAAAGCATTCTGCAGAGTTATGGAGACTCATAATATCTGTTTTATTTTCTTTGTTTAAAACTGACCCATATTTAGTTCAACAGAAATATATTAAACCTGTTTGGATAAGTGCTAAAATTTAGTACATTTGTATTCAATATTTAAAATTAAAATGTGTAAAAAAATGTGAAGTGCCCAAATAAGCCTTGTAATATACACAAACAGTTAAAAATAAATTAAATAAATTGAACAATTACTTACACACAGTACATATTTTCTTTACGCAAATGGATTTCCAAATGGATCACCAAAGCCAAACCCCTCCCCCCCACGTGTCACACCCCCAAACCCCGATTTGGACAATGTTGGTAGGTATGCTATTATCACAATATCTTCAGCAAAGCAGAATTTTAAAATTAGAGATGTAGCAGCAAGATGGCAGCTATTCAATTATAGAATCACACCACGGCAAAACAGTAGCGGCCACTCTACAAAATTATAAAGAATCGGCTAGAGTTGTGCTTTGTCCAATGATAAACCTGTAGATCAATTAACTAAACAAAACCCCAATTTTGCTTAAAAAAAGTCTAGTGTAAACTCATAACACAAAATCTAAATCAATGTGATGTACTTACTGAGATTCCCAATGACAGGTG
The DNA here is from genome assembly GCA_009364415.1 of Spea multiplicata. Taxonomy (NCBI): domain Eukaryota; kingdom Metazoa; phylum Chordata; class Amphibia; order Anura; family Pelobatidae; genus Spea; species Spea multiplicata. The sequence goes on from VKOC01025070.1 coordinate 29,979, forward strand.
CGGCAGGTAGGGTAGGTACACTAAATAGATCCAAAGGGTTTACCATCTTTGAGGATGTTTGGGTTGATAATGTTACAGATGAAACTGGTTCAGAATTGGTAACAGTGCTTGGTGAAAAGAGGTCAGAGCCAAATATGTCATCAGATGAAGGCTAAATGTAAAAAAATATTTAATTATAATGAGTCGGCCAAAATGTAAATGCTGATAAAAGGGATCGCTTCCTCGATAATTATAATATTTTATCAATACGTAAATTTATTGAAACAATAATAAATTAAGGACAACAAAATAAACCTCTCATTCAAAAATAAAGTCCATGTTTGTAGGTTATAGGTTTACTTTAAAGTATTAAGGCATTTTATTGGCAGAGCTGAATATATATATATATATATATATATATGGGACTTAAACTATTAACCAGTAGTTATACTTTGGGTGTGTTAGTGTGTGTGTCTGGGTCTGTTAGTGAAAGAGTGTGTTTGGGTATGTTAGCATGTGTCTCTGGGTATGTTTGTAAACTTGGGGGTATTTTAGTGTGTAAACATGTGTCTTTTGGTATGTTACTGTGTTTACATGGGCATAGGAACTGGGGGGGACAGATCCCCCCCAGTAACTCATGCGGGGGGGGACCGATAATGAAGAATTCCGCCCCACGGCCGTAGCAACCCCCCCAATAGAAACGCCGCAGGAGGAGAGAGAGGGGTGCCGAGCGGTCGTTTTCAGCAACCGCTCGGCGTCCTTCTGTCTCCTCTGCTCCCTGCCGCCTCCTGCCTCAGCGCTGCCCCGACTGCAGTGGCGGGAGCGTGAGGCGTCTATCTCGGTGCCGGCGCTTCATGCTGAGTGCCGGCATATGACGTCATATGCCGGCGCTCAGCAGTGAAGCCGCGAGACAGAGGCCTCGCGCTACCACCACAGGACTGCAGGGTAAGTGAACTACAAAGGGGTGGGGGTAGCTAGTGAGAAGGGGGGGTGGAGAGTGGGTAAGCTAGTGAGAAGGGGGGGTGGAGAGTGGGTAGCTAGTGAGAAGGGGGGTAGGGAGATGGTAGATAGTGTGTGAGAGGGCTTGGATAGTGTAACAAGGGGGGAGAGGGGGTAGATAGTGTCAGGAGGTAGGGTGAGAGATGGGGAGAAAGTGGGGATCTGTCCCCCCCCAGATTTTTAGGGGTTCCTACGCCCATGTGTGTTTATCTAGATATGTTTGTATGTGTGTGCCTGGTTATGCTAGTGTGTGAGCATGTATCTTTGGGTATGTTAGTGTGTGTGTCTGGATTTGTTAGTTTGAGTATCTGGGTATGTGTGTGTCTATGTATTCACGGTTGTCTGATACCGAAGAGAAAATAGCCATGCATTTACAGACAGAATGTTTTTTTTATTTACATTTTGCAAGGTTAATATTTACTCAAAGCATCAGAATCTGGCTTTCTGACCTTCCCAGTCAAATAAACCTAGATGTTTACTGACAGATTTAGGGATGAGTGTAATTTAAAATTCCAAGTTACTGGCACCCCGGTCACTGGACATCTTTTTTAAAAACAGGGCAACTATTGAAAGTCAGGAAATAATGTGTCCTTCCTCTGTTAATATTTTCATGATTATTTTTTAGCAATTAAAGGGGCACTGATGTTAAGACCAAAAAGAGTTCACTTGTAGGTGTATAATAAACAAAGTGTGTCACAAATCCCTCCTCCTCACCACCACCTTTTCTTTACCACCAGCACCTCACCATCACCTTCTCCTCCTCATCACTGGCACCTTCTCACCATCACCTTCTCCTCCTCATCACTGGCACCTTCTCACCATCACCTTCTCCTCCACATCACTGGCACCTTCTCACCATCACCTTCTCCTCCTCATCACTGGCACCTCCTCACCATCATCTTCTCCTCCTCATCACTGGCACCTTCTCACCATCACCTTCTCCTCCTCATCACTGGCACCTCCTCACCATCACCTTCTCCTCCACATCACTGGCACCTTCTCACCATCACCTTCTCCTTACTCCCAGCACTTTGCAACCCCCGTTATTCTCACCACCAGCACCTGCCCCCAGCATCTTTCTTGTTTTCTGTGGTAGCTTTGCGGGTGAAGGATAAAAGCTGTTATACGCCTCCTGTGCCACTACATTTACATTGCAGTTCCCAAGCTGTTTTCTTTTGCCCATTTTGAAACCTCATTTGGAGGGTGTAAAGTAAATCAAACATGACTCTATGTCAGGCTCCCTGTTTTGCATGCTGCCACAATATTGTGCATCCAGTTCCTTGTTTGTGCCTTATTTTGTGTTTCTCCGTTTCTTGTATTTAATAGACAAATGTAAATGTGCCAAAAACGATTCGGACAAATTTTTCAGTTCATGTTTGCCCCATTCTTTTTGTTCCTTGCCCATTTGGTTCAGCTGAAAATTTGGAGCCATTATTAATTCTGGAATGAAATTAGTTACCCGGGGCTCATATTTACTCTCACTCACACCTCATTCTCCTTCACTTTCACGCACGCTTACCATATTCGCCAATTGTGCTAATTCTTATGAATGTACGAAAACGAGAAGGGGCCCCCAACAAAACAAACGAAAATGAAGCAGAGAGCTCCAATTTTTCATTTGTATTGCTATTGTTGCTCTCACATTCTGACCCACTTTCACACACTATTACTCACTTTCTCGCACTTCACTTTCTTCTCTTACTCTCTTACTTATCTTCTCCCCTGACCACACCTGTTTCCCTGACCACTTCTCTGCAGCTCCATTTCTTCTCTTTACAATGCAATACTATCAGGGAGGCATCTGATTGGCCCCAAATGTATTCTGCAGCACGACAACGACCCCAAACATAAAGCCAAAGTCAGAATTAATTTTGGCATAAAGAAAAACAAGTCCTCCTGGAAGTGATGGTATGGCCACCATGATCACGTCTGTCAGGGATTACGTCAAGAGCGAGAAGCAACTGAGGCTGCCTAAATCCACAGAAGAACTGTTTGGAACAACCTACCTGACGAGTTCCTTAAAAGGTGTGCAAGTGTACCTAGAAGAATTGATGGTGTTTTGCAAGCAAAGGGTGGTCACACCAAATATTACAAGCACTCTTACTCTTTTTTTCACACCTGCCCAAAGCTTCTTTGTACAGTCTCTGTATCTCTCTCTGTCTCCCCCCATTGTAGCAATTGTAGCAAGTTTGTACTTATCTTGTCCTTGTTTCCCTAGAACTCACAAGGTCATTATTTTTTTACACTGAATTGTTTTAGAAATACCATAAAATAGCAGCTGTTGTGTAGTAAATTCAAGTAAAAAAAGAGGGGTTTCTCAAAGCTGATTACCAGGATTACGAGTCAGTGTGTCTCTATCTGTAGGTGAAGAGAGCTATGTTCATGTCTCTCCTTTTCAAGTCTATTTTAAATTGAGGACAGAAGCTCTTCTGCTAGTCATGTCCACCTTGGGTTAGTCCTCCGGGTACATTGACTATAGGGATTTATCTCCCTCCTTCAAAGTGACTAAAACCTCAAAATCAAAGAACGTGTCAAATGGTTGAGAGCTAGCTTAGAACAAGCAAGGTTGAGTGGATAAGCCAAGGTCAAAAACTAAAGTCCACCCAATGATGGCTACCATGGCTCACTAAACGAGCGAGGAAGATATGTCAAGGTCTGAATGAGGCATCAAGGAGTTATAGGACTACTAGCCAAAGCACCAAGCAGACTAACAATGTCAAAGTACGCAATGTTTTGCTGTTTCATTCTTCCTTTAATTACTTCACATTTCATTTTTTTAATTTTTCATTTAGTGCTTCATTTATTCCCACTTTTACCACAAAGTTTCTCCATAGCATTACTAACATGGCAAAGTTCTTGTGTTGTCTCCTGCACACGGTCTACCCCCATTTTGAGGTGCAGGGTTATCACACGTGCGACTTAGTTTGATTTCTCCGTTGGTGCATGATGATACAGGTGACCAGCACCCCCAGTTTCCATGCACCTCACTTTCCTCTGTAGACAAAAATGTATTATACAGTTAATATCTATATATATATAATCACAAAATTAAAGGTAATTGCCCCACAATGCTAAAGGCATATTAATACTGCACACTTTTCAGGCTGCTTTAATATAATTGGAGCAATTTGCACTTATTGGAGTAAAGGTCTCATTGGACCTCTGGAACACTTGTGTGGACCAGGTCTCGAGCTACCTGGTGGTGAGTATCCTACACATGTGCACTGCTGCACAGATGCTTTAGGAGTTGGCCACAAAGGCGATGAGGGTAACTCCCCAATGGTTAAAACCCCTATTGGAGCAAAGTCCATTTTGTATACATGTCTGATTTACATCCAGTATTCACTCAGTGAAAGTGGCTGGGTTATGATAATGTGTTTTATTATGTGTTTTTCACTTTTGGTAGCGCAAATGAATAGCAGATCACTGGCACTATTATAGAAGAGATCCATAGGTTAAGTGCCTTGAAGAGGTAAAACTCAAAGTAGTGAATGAAGTAAAGATGTGTATCGAGTTTTTTAGTAAGGGTTTAAAGTCTCAAAGGCTGAGGTAGGGACCTCAGAATAGTTGTTACAGCACGGGTAAAATCCTAGATGCAATTGGGAAGAAGGGATAACAGTTTAAAGGATATATATAGGACATGGACAGAGCACGCAGGGCAGTTAGAGTGGCAGATAGAGCCAGATATCACAAGGGAATTAATTAGTATTGTCTTGTGCAAGGAAAGGGAAAACATTTTTTAAAAACCCACAAATTTCATAGAATTACTTACTTTCATACTGGTCTGATTTTGGTGTCTGGCAGGCCGCACCGGTATAACGTATAGGACATTTACACAGACAGATGCCGTCAATAACCATCACTGTGCCACCATTTTGACAAGGCTGACACTTGCACACACTGTGTTCATCGAGATAATCTTCAATTGCTCGTTCTAAGTTCCGCTTCTTTGCATAGGCATTAAACATTTCAGGAGGAATTAGGCTGTAAATGGGAGCTGACTGTGGGTTTATAATAAAAATAATAAAATGTTACTATGATTACTGACTATGCACTGACTATGTAGAAGTAAGAAATATTAGCAATTTATAATAGAGACAGAAAAAAGCCTGATAACAGGGACAAATAACACGGGGTTAGTGTGTGTGCGTGTGTGGCATTGAGTTTAGCTGGGTATAGGAAACATGTAGAACCACAGAATCTGAAAGCAGATGGAAGCCATTCAGTCCATTTATTCTGCAAGATTATCTCCACCCTGAATACTTATAGAAACATAGAATGTCAAGGCAGATAAGAACCTTCAAGACCATTTAGACTGCCTGTTTTTTGCTGCTGTAAAAACCTCAAACGTTATTCAGTCCTTATATTCAGTCTTATGCATAACATATACATTACATATGCATATACATTACGTATGCATGCTTACATTCCCTTGCTGTATTAGCCTCTACCACTTCTGGTGGGAGGCAGTTCCACCTATGTACCACCCTAAGCATTTAAAGCAGACTAGACCACCCGGTTTCAGTGATTACGTACGCCCTATGGTCAGACTTGGCCTCTGTCTTGTTACCTGACTCCCTCAAGTCTAATTATAAAACATTTGAGTTTAGACCCCAATTAAATAAATAAGGTCCTCAGTTCAATTGGTACGTAATCATCTACTTTTAATTTCCGCTGAAAGATTACTGAATAACCCTACAGTTGCCACCTGGACAGTCCAGGAATAAAGAGGAATGTCCCAGATCTAACCATGACCATGACCACTTCCCACACACAACATCTCAAAGCGTGTCCAGGCAGCAGCTTGGCAAAAGGTGGCAGCCGTTAATAAACCCCTCCTGTACATCGTTCAACCCACTTATTACGTACACAATACACATATGTATTGATGCCAGAATATTTTGTACTGACAATCTTTAAACATTGCATGGGAGCATACTGTTGCCAGTAGTACCTTTCAAAGCAAACAGACCTTTGGACAGATTTGGCTTTGGACATTGACCTCACAGTGATTTTACTATAAAGAGAAACGGTGAGTTCACAAAGTAAAAGCACACATCACCTAAAACGATTTTGATTTAATCAGCAGCATGTAGTCTCTGGGTGTTTGAAAAGCATTAGAGAGTGTCCACATTTTGTAAAAAGTAAAAAAAACCAGGCCAGTTTTATTGCAGTTTTACTATAGACACATTTTGGTGGTAACAGCCTACTCTTTTGGGTCTATCACTAACCGGTTGAGCAGTCAGTAAAGGGTTAACTTGACCGATTGTCGCATGCCAACATCAGCAAATCAATTGATCTTGTATATATGGCCAGGGGTGTATATATGGGATACTACTAATACCAAGAAAAAATGTGAAATAGGTAGTAATTCCGTTAAAAACTCACTTAAGTATATAAGAGACATGTGCAGATGGGCCAAAAACGACCTATACGATTCACAGATTGGAGGATCGGGGGAGGACGTCACCACAAGAGCTGCCATTTAGATGGAGGTTCCTGCCAGCAGAGCCGGCTTTAGGTGTTCTGGCGCCCTGTGCGGACTACTCGTCTGGCGCCCCCCCATCCCAAAAAAAGAAAGGAATCAAAACTTGTAACAAAACCCCAATCACTATATACTACGCCAAACATTGATGTGGTGTATGCCTACCACTTCATTGTCTGGCTTAGTAGTAGGGATGCACCGAAACGAATTCTGGACTGAAACCAAAAGTGCAGCATTTACCTGGCCGAAACCGAATATGACCCCCCCACACACCATAACACATAACAAAACAATTAAATAACAATATTTATATATATATATGATTAACAGCAATCACATTCTTATCATGCCCGCAGATTCCAGGATGTACTCGTAGACTACTTGGCATGATAGGAGTATGATTGCCCTATGTACCCCGTCTCACTCCATTCTCCCTATCTACCCCCTCCTAACTATCTACCCTCTCCCTCTTTGAAGTTCACTTACCTTTCAGGAGTCATGCGGTGAGGGTGCAAGGCCTCTGCCTCCCAGCTCTGCCACTGTATGGAACAGTATAGAGTGATGGGAGTTATGATGTACTTTAGAGCATAATTAGATCATGAGAAATACATTGGAAATGGTACAGCATAACACCCATCACTCTCA
>VKOC01025071.1:0-38185 GCA_009364415.1 Spea multiplicata
TGTTGTAGCAGCGTGGAGTGGCATATGTGGGAGGCAGCGTGGAATGGCATATGTGGGGGGGCAGCATTGCATGTCTGGGAGGCAGCGTGGCAAGCCTGGGCTCAAATGTGCATAAATTGGGGGGCTGGTTGGGAAATAAAGACAAGAAATGTATTTTATCAAAGTTTTTTTATTCTGCTGTTTGTATTTAACATCATTTGTTTATTAAATTATTTTAAATAAATGAAAAATTTACATTCATTTTTTTTATCCGATTAATCGACAAAATTATCGGCCAACTAATCTATTATTAAAATAATCGTTAGTTGCAGCCCTACACTAGAGTTTGAGCCAGAGCTCTCAGCTCATACGTCCATGCGGTTCGCCTGCCAGGCCGCGTCCTCTAGTAAATGCTTATTTAAACTGTGAGACATTTGGGGCATTAAGTTGATATACAGTAAAACATAATTCAATCAAATAAGATAATGAAGTCCCTGATAGTGGATGACTAAAATGTAGAAGAAGAGAAAACAAAAAATTAATTAAATGTAAAGGGAACATGCTCACCCTACAACTGCAGTTTGGTGACAAGTTCTACCCGGTAAGAGAAGATTGACATCATGGTCAGTAACTTATCAGGTACTACTTGGGGTATATTTGTTTTACATGTGTTAATACACTTGTGGCAGCTAATAGGGAAGAAGTTACATAATACAAAAAAGAACTACAATTTTGTTTAAGTGCCCCAAAATTGCTCAAAACATTAACACATAAACAGGAAAAGCTAATTTTTATGATCCATCTACCTATCTATATATCTCCTCGCAAAAAAAAGCCAGTGATTAACAATGACTAAGTATATTCATAATTTGTCAAAGCAGGGACTACCTAGGTGCCTGCTTGAGGCCTGAAGTACTTCTGAAGGCACTACCGAGATAGGCACGACCATCAGAAGGCAATGTCTGAGTGTTAGAGCATCTCTTAAATAGGCCCAAGAGTTTAGGCACTAATTAGGGATTTCCCGCCAAATTTTCAAACTGCCGATACGTCACTTCCTGCGCAGCCATCTTATGTGTGGTGTTCACGTAATCTCCCAATATAGGTTGATGTAGTATCTGCTGGCGCCACTAGGTGGCGTGAAGAAGAACATGTCCGGACACCAGAACAGGACCTGTCCTCCGACTGAAGCTGCTAGGAACGCGGTGTGGATGAGGTAAGTCTTCCCTCTAGTAGCAGCGGCTGCCTCCGCTGTGCAGAAGCGGGGGGTCTCCCCCTTCTTCGTGGCGGCCGCGTCTGCTGTGCAGAAGCGGGGGATCTCCCTCTTCTTCGCGGCGGCTGCCGGACCGAAGCGGGGGGTCTCCCCCTACATCGCGGCGGCTGCCATTGCCGACCAGGGGAACCGGAGGATCTCCCTGCCGGTAGCATGACACTGAGATTCTATTATTCAATTTCCAGTACTTGAGAATCACTTTTTCAACCCGTTAGGTAAATGTTGTTTTTATAGTGCTGTAACTGTTTATATTACAATTGATACTTGATATTGTACTGATTTCCACAAAAACACAGAATATGATGCTGTCCTGCATTCCATCTCAATTTGCATTGGAAAGTAATTTCAGAATAATTATTTATTTATTGTACCTTAGCAAGGAAATACATTAGGAAAATCTTCAGCTATTCATACATTAGAGTTACATGTCTGATGAAGCTTTTGGCCATGAATACTAATCAAAGTATACTCCCGGGGCTCCTCTTTAAACCTTTGTATTAGCCTCAGGCTTCCACAAGGAAAAACACTTTACAATGCTTTGTATTCACAGCTTCCATTTTCATAAGCAAAGTAAAAATCTGAATTAAATATAAATGTGAAAATGAATAGAGGAAACATTAACTTTAGCAATATATGAAGAGTTTGAGTATGTGCATTTTAGAAACTATGATACAACAAAGAGTTAGATGTTAGAAGGATGTATATCACCTACATACATTAATCATTCATAACATACTGCTGACTTGGAACCTCTGTTCATGTCAAACTCCATCTGCCACTTGCACGCACAGTCCCCAACTCTGTCTAAATCCTCCTGCAAAGAAGAAACATCAACATAAGTCTGAATTACCCTGCCTAATTTTGTGTCATCAGCAAAAACTGTGACAGAACCGTATGAAATGACTTAGCAAAGTCCAGATAAATTACATCTATAGCCACACCCAGATCTATATTTTTACTAACCTCTTCATAGAATGCTAATTAGGGTGACCACATGTCCCAGATTGCCCAGGACAGTCCTGCAATGGGACTTTAAATCCTGGGCAGCCTCAATCCGGGAGAATTAAATAATTAATGTGTGTATGAATTGTGTTAATGAGTGAGAGTATTAATTAATGTGTGGATGAATTGTCTGAATGAGTGAGAGTATGAATTAACCCCTTCGATACTGGGATGTACCTGGTACGCCTTGTTACATGGTAGCTGCAGACCAGGACGTACCAGGTACGTCATCTCAAACAAAATGCCCTCATGTCGCCAAAATCGTGGTGATCATGGGGACGCTGCAGACCAGCACAGCCACCCAGAGCCTGCCCCCGAGCCTTCGATCACTCCCACGGAGTGATTTTGTCGGCTCAAAACTACTTTGGCATAGTGGTGGGCTAGTGGTGGGCTAAGCATACTATGGCTATATGATGTGTTATTCTGCCCAGAAAACGGCTGTATAGAGAGAAGTCCCAACAGCGGTAATCCAGGACTTAGATGATCCCAACAGTGAGACAGCCTCCGTGAACACAGATAGAAGGTATGTGCTGAGTATGTATATATGGGTACACAGGAGATGGTAGACAGGTAAGCCGGGTCGGAACAAAGGAGATGGTAGTCAGGTAAGCCGGGTCGGTACACAGGAGCAGGTAGTCAGGGAAGCCAGGTCGGTACGCAGGTAACACAAGCAGAAGCACAGAATCACTAGGCAAATGGGAGGTCAGGCAGGCAAGGGTCAAAAACAGGAATCAGCAGCAAACTCAGGAACAAAGGTAAAGAAAACAGGGTGCCTGTGTGAAGTACAGCAAGGTTTTTGAATCTGGCACCAATCAGAAAGCCCCACCTCCAATTTATGTCAAAACCACGCCTCCAGACAGCCATCACGTCCTCGGCACCAGCCAAGAGAATCGGCTGCGCCCCTAGTGTACGGACCGGAGACCGGACGGCAGATAAGGGAACCCTTCCGGGAACTCCTGCATTGATGTGCAACCTTTGATTTGCCAGTTGAGGAGTTCCTGGAACCAATCTTCCTTCTCCCGTGTGAAGAACGTGAAAGTCTCTCGGGTGCCCGTGAACCGCGAGCAGACCCCCGCCCAGGGCTGCCTTAAATAAAGATTGGTGAACTTTGTCCCAAACTAACGGTAATTGTCTCACATATAGATCCACAGCAGGAACCTGGGAATTGCTGAACGAAGTGGACAGAGAGAAAGGATGATAGCCGTAATTACAGAAAAAGGGAGAAACTTTAGAGGACTCATGAACGGTGTTATTTCTGGAAAATTCTGCCCAGGGCAGGAGTTGAGTCCAATTTTTCTGGTGGTCATTAACAAATAAATGTAAAAACTGTTCTAAGGTCTGATTGGTTCTTTCCGAGATATTGTTAGTTTGGGGGTAATAAGCGGAGGAAAAAAGATAGAGATATGCCTAAGGAGGCACAGAAGGTCTTCCAAAATAAAGCCGTAAATTGCACTCCACGATCAGATACCATTTGAAGCAGGATGCCATGCAAATGGATAACATTGGCAACAAAAACAGGAACCAACTCAGGAGCCGATGATAATTTGGGAAGGAGAACAAAATGTGCCATTTTAGAAAACCGATCTACCACCACCCAAATGACTGCATTGCCTTCTGATGGAGGAAGGTCGACGATAAAGTCCATTGCTAAGTGTGTCCAGGGTCAAAGGGGAATGGGTAAAGGTTGAAGCAAACCTGAAGGCTTAGCATGGGAACCTTTGGCGACAGCGCAGGCGGTACAGGAGGCAACATAATCCATGCAATCAGATCTTACTTCAGGCCACCAAAACTGCTTACTAACAATTTCAATGGTACGTCGAGCACAAGGGTGGCCTGTGGGTAGAGATGCATGTGCCCAGAGCAAAACGTTTTCCCTTTCAGATGCAGGAACAAATAGAGTATCCGTAGGCCACTTACTATGAACGGGAATCTCGGTCTGAGCTTTTGGGATATGGGAAACCAGGGGGGAATGTAAGTGGGTGGAGACCGCAGAAATAATCCAGGATGGGGAAATAATAGGTTCAGGCACCGACTTAGTATCAGAGTCAGATACAAACTGTCTGGACAACGCATCTGCCTTGACATTCTTGGACACTGGATGGTATGAGATAAAGAATATACATCTAGAAAGAAACAGAGACCATCTGTCTTGCCTGGGATTTAGTCTTTTAGCATGGCTAAGATACTCTAAGTTCTTATGATCCATTAAAATAGTTATGGGTTTCCTTGCCCCTTCCAGAAGATGTCTCCACTCTTGAAGAGCCATAACAATGCCCAACAGTTCACGGTCATAATTCATCTCGGCCGTAGAAAATTTCTTGGAAAAATAGGCACACGGATGGAGTTTAAATCCTTTCGCTGTGAGAGTACAGCTCCTACCCCAATTTCAGAAGCATCCACCTCCACCATCCACAATGAAGGGCTTGGTAGCGTCAGGGTGTCGTAATACCGGGGCAGTAGCAAAGGCAGTCTTAAGTATTTAAGTAGTTTTTACAGTCAGACCCTTTTTTGGTCATATTGATGAGAGGAGCCACGATTTTAGAATTTTTTTAATAGATTTCCTATAATAATTAGCAAAGCCCAAAAATCTTTGAAGGGGATGTAATGCTTGAGGTGGGGGCAATTCTGAGATGGCAGAAAGTTTCGTAGGATCCATCTCAAATCCAGAGGCTGAAATTATGAAACCCAGAAAAGAGACACGAGGAACTTCAAACAGGCATTTCTTGTTTCGCATATAATCTATTTTGACGAAGACGCTGCAGAACAATACGAACATGTGTACGATGTGACTGGAGATCCGGAGAATGAATCAGGATATCATCCAGATAGACTATGATGAATTGAAAGGATATATCAAGGAAAATGTCATTTTCTGAAATTTATTCCTGAAACACAGCAGGAGCGTTACATAACCCAAAGGGCATGATGGTATACTCATAATGTCCAATCCTCGTATTAAAAGCAGTCTTCCATTCATCCCCCTTACGAATATGAAGTAGATTGTAGGCTCCACGGAGATCTAACTTAGTAAAAACGGTAGAACCCCTCAAGCATCAAATAATTCGGGAATGAGTGGAAGGGAATACTTGTTTTTAACAGTTATAAGGTTCAAACCCCGATAGTCAATGCACGGTCTTAAACCACCATCCTTCTTTTCGACAAAAACAAATCCTGCTCCCGCAGGGGAGGTCTATTTGCGAATGAACCCGCGTTTCAAATTATCCTTGATGTAGTCTCTAAAACCTGGGATTCGAGTAAGGACAATGGATAAGTACGCCCTCGAGGGGGTAACGTGCCAAGTAAGAGTTCAATAGGGCAGTCATAAGGTCTATGGGGAGGTAAAACCTCCGCTTGATTTTTTGTCGATGAAGGAGCCAGCAGCCCCAGAGTCCAACATAGCGAGGAGACAAAGAGATCTTCCTATCACCACACTCCAACGAAACTGGAACAATCAAATTATTTGAAGTACTACTGAAGTACTAAACAAACTAAACATTGAAACTAAACGCATATCAGAAAGACATACCTGTAGACTGCAGACTGAGACAAACATAACGGGTGGGGCACACCTTATAAAGGGAACAGAGCTGAAGCAAAGAGCATGTATTCTAAAGAACAATTCCTATGACAAACTAGAATCAAGGAATCAGAAGCACAGAACAGAGCATATGGGAATCCAGGAATGGATTATAGCAAAACATGGGAACTGAGGCAAGGCAAGGAAACTGAAGCAAGGCAAGGGAACCAGAGATAAGCAGCTCCGCAGCCTGAATGGGGCCTGACTTAGAGAGGCCTATTAGGCCAACTAATAATGGTTGGGCCAGAATTAGGCTTAGCTCCTTAAGTACCCTTGGGTGTATACAATCCGGTCCAGAGGCCTTGTCTACCTTAACAGTATTTAATTGTACATAATAATACATGCGTTTTGGGACATGAGAGGTTTTCTTTATTTTATCTAATATTTTGTTGATGCCAAAATACTTGCACAAAGAGTCAAAATAAACCATAGTCAAATATGTTGAGCTGTCTAATATTCAGACACATACTTTTCTTGAGTATTTTAAATTGGGAATTCCAGTTTGTAAAATTTCAATTTTGAAATGCACTTGTTCCACTTTTGGTTCTGTAATTGGCCAGTATCATGGTAAACCCTATACACTTTTTTTAGTTATATAATGCGTTTTTTAATCATGACATGGTTGACATAAGATAAATAAACCTGGTCATCTTAATGTTTTCTATAATTTCTGTCCCTACTGCAAAATGAATCAAAAAATACAGGACTGCTGGAAAAAGCAACTTTGCTTTTGGCCACTAGGCCAGCAGGTGGTTTTAGGGTTGTAAGTCTCTGCCTCTCCATTGACATGGAGAGGCATTGGCTCCAGGCCTAACTATGCCACACCTGCGGCTTGTTGGCTGCAGGCCTGCCTCTGTCTCACCTGGGGCTTGCTAGGTGATCATGGCCCTATATCTTCTTTGACACGTTCCTAGCTTCTGGATAGTTCATTTGTCTCTGGGCCTACTCGTATCAGAAGCTTATTGGGATTTCTGCTAGTTGTTTTGGATTTGACCCTTGGTGTGGACTTTCACTCTGAACTAGCTTTGCCCCTTTTGTGTTTGATCATGATCACCTGGATTTTGACCTATTTGGCTTGGACTTTGACTTCTCTTCCGGATCATCCCCTGGTACTGCCCTACTGACCTCCTCTGTAGCCTGCACATGGTCTGCAGACCCCTTGGTGACCCAAAACTAGTGTCTACAGAGAAACCCAAAGGCTAAGGTAGACAACCATCTTCAACTGGACACAGCAACACTCGTATGTCTTGAGCACAGTCCCAAGTCCTCTGGACATGGACTCCCACCTGACCCGTCACCTGGGCACCTGACAACTGCCTAGTCCCACTGTCAGGGTCCACTCTCTGCTGCCTGAACCATGGCTGGATTATACTTCAGGTTCATTACATCTACTACCACTAGTGGCCACCCTCCTCACTCTGGAGTGATCAGAACCTGATTATCAGGTACAGCTGCGCATCATTGCCTGAGTAAAGCCCAGCCTTTATAAGCCTGCCCAGCGCTGCAGTCTGGGCCTTGACATTGATGTTGTAGGACTGCCTGTTTGGCTCCAGTACCTGCCGTGCTCCAGTACCTGCCGTGCTCCAGTACCTGCCGTGCTCCAGTACCTGCCTTGTTTGTGAGTTGCGGCCAGCGCCCCAGTAAGGGGACTCCCAAGTCGAGTACCCCGCAAGAGGGCTTATCTGCCGCGTGCCCCGCAAGAGGGCTTATCTGCCGCGTGCCCCGCAAGAGGGCTTATCTGCCGCGTGCCCCGCAAGTGGGCTTATCTGCGTGTCCCCGCAAGTGGGCTATACGCCGTACCTAATGTAGCCCCGCAAGTTGGCTGATCTGCTTGGCCCCGCAAGAGGTCTTATTCTGCCGTGTGCCGCAATAGGCTTATCTCCGTGGCCCGCAAGAGCTATCTGCCACGTGGCCCCGCAAGAGGGCTTATCTGCCGTGTGCCCCGCAAGAGGGCTTATCTGCCGTGTGCCCCGCAAGTGGGCTTCCTGCCAAGTAACTTCCAGTGCATATATATTGTTGTACCCTCGTGTTCAATACAGCTCTTAATCCAGATCTGTTGTCTGTTTATTCCTGCGCCTGTCTGTAACAACCCCAGACCATAATGCATCGTGGGGTACAGACAGAGCCCCTCGTATCCCCTGCACCTGGGCTCCTACTAGACCAGCTTGCCCGAGTCCTGACACCCACATTATGTTGATACAATGTATGTTGCCACTTTCTAGACAACTCTCAAGGAGAGGTCTTGGTACCACAGCTAAGTGCCCCAGAGATCAGTGTTGCATATATTTTGTAACAGTTTTTATGCGCAACACATATGGAAAAAGGCAGGACTATTTTTAAAAGAAGCAATTTTATATTGGAATATTTAATTGCTTAAGAAAGAATATATACATCATTCTATTTATCGTTAGATGGCTTTAAGCGACATGTACATACACTTTTTAAAAGATTGCAAAGGCATAGGTCAATGAAAGAAGAGACTTTGGTGCCTTAATATGTGGAACATTTTATTTGAACTGGACTTATCATTCCAAAGACTGGTTTTATGTATTTATTGTAAAGTCCTAATTTTATGTAAAATGTTTTAATTCATTTTAAATATTCCATTATATCATTTAACATGTTTTAGATTGATTTATTAATTTATTTTACTGTTGCATATAGCTAATAAAATATTCTTGTAAATTCTTGTTTTGGATTTGACCCACTAACTAGCTTTACCTCTTTGTACTGCGTTTGTTTGTGATCACCTGGATTGTGACCTATTTGGCTTGGACTTTGACTTCTCTGCTGGATCATCTCCTGGTACCGTGCTCCAGACCTTGCAGCCTTACAGACCCCTTGGTGACCCAAAGCTAGTGTCTACAGATGAAGTCAAAGAGAAAACCAAAGGCTGAGGTAGACAGCCATCTGCAACTGGACACAGCAACAACTTGAGTGCAGTTCCAAGGCTGATCATGCCCCTGCACCTAATCAAGCACCCGGGCCCCTGACAATTGCCTAGTCCCACATTATTAACTAAAAACCATTTAATACAATTACAATTAGTCTGTAATGCAAATTTATATATCTGTGGAATGGTTTCTTGGTAACGTAAGTAAATCATTTGTATTCTAAAGAACAATTCTTATGACAAACAACAGGTTTCAATACGAACATGTTAAAGAGTCACAGGTCATGTCACATGAATAAACAATTGCTCAGTCTTGTTAAATAAACAAGACTGAGCAATAAGCACAGGCCTGATGCCTCCTTTTTACTGTTAGCCTTACAATGGTCTTGTCCCAAATACATTCTTGCCCCAAAGGCAACTTATCAAAAATCTAAATTTACCAAAATTAACAAGGAATGTACTCATACTATAAAATTAGCAGAAAAATGGACCAGTAAAATATTCAGCCCTACTTGTAAAAGGGAACACTTTACAGCCACTGCTAATCAGATCATTGACAAAGTTCTATTTTTTCCCGCTGCCTTTGCCTTGAACACATGAGCAAGGTTCTGAAATTCTGGAATATATCGAATTTTACACCCCCTTGATAACGTTAGATCACTGTTAAAGGATGTAGTTTTCTTGCTGTATATGTACAACCTAGAAGATTACTTGTGGATGTGTTTTTTTTATGGCAGGTGCAACATACCAACGCAGGCAGCATAGCAGAACAAGGTTATTAAATGGTCTCTGTAAGAACCAGACCTGAACTGTGTGAATCAGTTTCAAAGTTAGAATACACATTAAGAGGTGGTTGGTGTGTCTCTGTATCTAATATTAAATACAATCTGTGAAATATGTTACTCCAACAGAACATTTCCTAGGAAATCTCTACAAATATTTGTTGTGTGAAACAAGAATGTCATGTTCTATAATTTAAAGGCCATGTCTTGTATCCTTCCAGCTGTTCATTTTTGGGTGACCTTTTGCTAAAAAGCAAACTTTGCCTAAAATATCAAGTTTGGCTGTGTTAAAATGTTCATGATTAAACATTTGAGGTACATTTTGATGTGATAATGCTTATATAATGCTATTATGTTGTCAAAATGCATCCAGCAACAAGGCACAAGCTTGGTTTCCTGGTCTGTTTTTGAATATCCAGGACTGTTGGCATCTACAATTAATATCAACAACAGAATACATGTTTTACAAGCAACCTGTACCTCAAATAGCTTGAGCTTAAATCAGTATGGTATTTAGGTCCAGGTCTAAGGCATTCGATACTCTGTTCTGTGAACCTGAAGGAGGAGCAAGTCATAGGTATCTGCACTGGAAAATGTATATATTTATGGATAGATGGCATGTTGCCCCTCAGTCACACCTAAAAAAATCCATCACTGGCTCAAAAGTGACATACATTGAAATTACAATGCCTAATGTAGAAGCCTAAAACTAGCAACTAGAATTTACTATACAGTATCACAATTTTCAATGTTGGGATTATAATAGTGATTTCTTCAGGTCTGTGGTGAATACAATGCCATCAAGTGACCTCAGAAGAAAAAAAAAGAGAACAAGCAAAATGCATTTACTGAATAAAATAATAACGAAATAAAATGCTTACATGTTAATGGACTACTAAAGTTTGATGAAATATTTACAAGAATAATATATTTGAACAACGTATAATGTATTGTCCATGCAAATGTATGCATGGCAGTTTATTGTTATATAGTGTTTATATCCTATATTTAAAGGAGCCAATTGTATCACAAAGCTTAAAATATAGATGGTATATTTAAAGCTGGGTGAATTTATGTGTGTGACAATATCTGTTCTGTTGTTAAAACGTTTCACTAATCCCAGTCTTAGATCTAAGTCAGGAGAGATTCTTTAACAAGCCCTGTCTGTTTCATCCACTGGCAGGTACTGTCAGTCTCTTGGGTCTAATGCTCAATGTGCAGGAATGAGGAAGGGACTTTAAGGCCATGCTATCCAGATAAGTAAACAAATGAGCCACTACACCAACAGTGAAAGGGACTAAGGCTCCCTGCAGGGCACATCACTTGAAACTGCAGGAAAGGGGAAGGATGGTGTCATTAATTACTGCAAATGAAGCCATTACAGGAAAAATATCCTTTAACTTCACTTGGGCATAGATGGCAATCTAAAAAATCCAAAAGAATGATGAGGCTCTTCTGCCCAGCATCCCGTCAACTCTAATGGCCATTGTGGATGAGACTCTCCGGCCTTGAAACCTTCCATCTTGGGCTACCACATGGGATGGGGTTTTTCAATATTGTGTCCCTCTGTCTTGGGCTGCTGCTGTGGATGAAGTCTTCCTGACTCACATCTCTATCTTGAGCTACTGGTGGGCATGTCCTATATCCTGATACCTCTAACTAGCGCTATGGCCATATAGTGTGATGGGATCCCCAATATTTTTGACTTGGTTTTTTTTAATGGTATCCACTGGCCATGAGCTGAATTCTTGCTTTGTTTTGTGTACTTATTGGTCCTTATTCTAACAGCAATCTAAATTTTTATGCTTTTTAGGTTGTATGCTCCTCTATTTTTGTATATGTAGATCCTACGGCTAAAGTAGTGTACAAGAATGAAGCTGCAAAAATTGGACAGACATAAGGAATGAATAGGACACTTTCCATGGTTCCACTTATTTTCCCTACTGTTGGTTACCAGCATCCTGTACATGCTTTCTTACGTATTAGCTGGTGAGCTATCTCAATTCTAATTTTTGAAGATGCCTTGGCTCATGAGTAATATCCCTTGTTTATATTTGATTTTGTTTAACTGATATGGTTATACTCCTTCTCCATGCTGCTTATGAAAGTAGACCATCATGGCAGATAAGAGGTGAATGGGAGCCAGCAAAATAACTAGTCTCTTCAAATATTGCTTCCATATCATACATTTAAAAAACGAACATTTCATCTAATTTCTGTAATCTTTGTTTTTTACTGAACAAATTAATTATAATTGTTCCACTAACATGCTTCATTACCCACATACATAGAAATTACAGAGAAGACATAAATTATCTAGTCAGAACAATCATGCTGCCTTGTTTAGATCAGCCTCTGTTTAAGCATTGTGGTAGGTAAAAATGGATCTTCCACAGAGAAAGATCTATGCGCTGTACACACAGCATTAACCCCTTGCGTCTCGTGACATACCAGGTACGCCATGCCCAAGTGGCCTCATCTGTTCTGTGACATACCTGGTAAATCTTCCAAAAAAATTCGTGGTGGTCGCGGGGGCATTGCTGCCGCTGTCTGCCCGCACAGCCCCCCTTGACCCTTTGATCACTCCCAGGAGAGCGATTCTGCAGGCTCAACACGCAATCACCAGTGAACCAGTGATCACGTTTTCTGCTGCTGCAGGTAGCTTCAGGGAAAGGGGTTGTGTGTTGACCTGTCACAACATTTCTCTGCTGCCTGATCGCTCCATGAGAGTGACAGTGCAGCATTAACGCCTTCAATGCAGCAATCGCCATTTTAGGGGTTAATACCCATTTTGTATGGGACTCTGCTGCTGCTGGTCTGCAACACCAAAAAAGAGCCTCCACAAGCCCTTTGATCACTCCTCCAGGAGCAATCAAAGAGGCTCCTCCCCACAACCACCAGTTTACCGGTGATTGTGTCCCTGCCAGAAGCAGCTTCGGGGACAAGGGCCAAGGTTCCTTCGGTCTCCACATGAGTGAGGAGACCAGTCCCAACCCTCCTCTGCTGCCCGATCGCTCCATTAAGAGTGATCATGCAGTTCTATCCCCTTCCATGCTGTGATTATGTATGCATGGGTTAATATTTGCCCCCATAACCTTGTGGGGACTAAATATCAGTCAATTAAAACACCCCTAGTAAAATATATATATATTGTTTAGCAGTTTTTCTTTTTCTGGCTGCTATTGAGGTGCAACCAGCATACCACATTTTTTTAAAAAAAATCTTGTTTAGAAACAGTGATGCGTGTCATTCATTTTTAACCCTGTAAGTGCCAAAACAAATGAAAAAAAACAGGCATATGAGGTGTTTCCAAAAACAGGACAAATACCTAAATAGACATTTTTTCCATTTGCACTGGTTATATAGAGTTTGTAAAGGTGAAACTGAAAAGATTTCATTTTTTCCCTAATTTTCCCAACATTTTTGGATATTTTTCATACTAATTGATGGTTTATATAATTATTATTTCAAAAGAAAGACCAACTTGTGCTGAAAAAAATATATAATGTGTAGAGGCGCATTAAACGTGTTAAGGGGCAATCAGAGTTGAATAAAGTCATATCAAAAGCACAAAAACTGCTCTGGCCATTTAATGTAAACATTGTAAAAAAAAAGTGTACACTAAAAATACATAAATATTTATAAATAAAGAAAAGGGGATCCCTTAAGCGTTCATTTCTGCAACTACAAATGCAAACTTGCATTTTTTGCCATTTCATTGCTGACTTTAAAATGTGGAAAGAACTATACATATCTGCCAGCTCCATACACCAATCATTTATTTTACCTGTAGGGTACACAAACAGGGTTCCTCAGGACTCCCTATTAAGCAAAAAGGTGGTAATGGACCCCCTCTTAATCTGCACAGGGGGCAAGGTCTTAAAATTGCTAGTTTTACCTGTGCATGTGTTGTTGCAAACACAGTAAACTACACAGACACAAAACCAACCATATTGGGGCGCATGTACATAAAGGTAAAGAAAAAAAAATAACACACAATAGTGTAATACAGTCGAATAAGGTGTATTGGAAAATCTGTAAAGTGGATGCACTCACAAACAAAAGTAATCAGAAAAGCTCCTCAAGGGTTAAAGTTGAACATTTGAGGAAGTGCTTGTTGGGCAGCAGCAGTACAGATATTGGGAAGTATTTGTTTATATTTTACAAGTGGTGCTTATTCTTAATTTCTTTGGAACTACACAGACACAGACTGACTCAAACTCAAACTAATTAACACATGGTAGACTGAAAATATGCACGTACATATGCTGTTAAACAGAAAGCAGATTGATATGCTGCTAAACAGAAAGCAGATTGATTAAGCAGAACTCAGGGATAACTGTGGCACAATGACTCAGAATAACATATTGCTCTACAGCAAACAGCAGCCTCAGTTGCATGAAACATATGGATAAATAAAATCAAAACATAAATATTATATACAGTATATATATATATATATATACATATATAACAATTTCCAGGGACACTTAGCAGCACAGCTAAAATAAAATTTACCACACCCACTGCCCCATAGCGTTACCCCTCTGCAAAACACACATACTTAGGGCTGCAACAACTAATTGATGAAATCAATAATAATCATAATGAAAATCATTGCCAATGAATTTCATTATCGATTAGTTGAATCGATTTTATCGATTATAAGAGGAGGGTTTTTTCAGAGCAAATGCTCTGAAGAATACCCCTCGTTTTATAATCCGACCTCAAACAGCGCTGCAGGGGACCCAGATCATTCTCTGACAGCCGGTGGGGGGTGTCTGTGTGATGAAGTTTGGATCCGATTCTTCGGTTCATTCACAGCAGTTACTACTTCCCAGTCCCTCCCTGCAATCACACTGATGATTGGCCCTGCCCAGGGCCGGCCTTAGAGGTGTGCGACCTGTGCGGCCGCACAGGGCGCCATGGCAACAGGGGCGCCATCCGGGACTTAAATTAAAACATCGGGGTTTGTTTTGTAACTTTATATAACAAAATAAAAAAAACCTGTGTTTTCATTTAAGTCCCGGGCAGCGGGCCGAGCGGTTTCTCGTGAAGTTTTCAGCAACCACTCGGCGCCCCTCACTCTCTGTGAGACGTTTCATGCTGAGCGCCAGAATTATTCTGGCACTCAGCTGTGAATCGTGCAGAGCGGGAAGACGGACGCCTCCCGCTCCCACCACAGGACTCCGGCAACAAGTTAAGTAAGGACAGGGAGAGGGGGTAGATAGTGATAAGGGGCAGGAGGGGGAGGCAGTGAGAAGGGCAGAGGGGGAAGGCAGTGAAGGGCAGAGGGAAAGGCAGTGAGAAGGGGCAGAGGGGGGAGATTTTTTCCTTCTTTTTTTGGGATGGGGGGGCGCCAGAGCACTTAAGGCCGGCTCTGGCCCCGCCCCCTTCCTTATAGCATCCACATCGCTCAGCAACTCATCTAACAGTAAGTATGAAATTAATATTTGGGCTGCTGAAAGTTAGGGATGGTTGGGGTAATTTAGGGCAGTTATAGTTGATGGGGTCTTTAGGGTTAATTTAGGGGCAGTTATGGTTAATGGGGTTTTTAGGGTTAATTTAGGGGCAGTTACGGTGAATAGGGTCTTTAGGGTTAATTTAGGAGCAGTTATGGTTAATGGAGTCTTTAGGGTTAATAATGCTGAGGACAGAGTTAATTAAATTAATTTAATTTAATAAGGTTAACTTAAGGTGCAGTTAGCGATAAAGGGGCACAAACTAAGGGGAATCTAAATCATGAGGGCAGTGAAAATTTACCCTGTATTTATCTATAAAAGTATTGTGTCAGTGTGCTGTATACTACAGGACTGCATTGGACTTGCGGGCACTCTTGCTGGTGTTGCGGGCGCATATCTGGGAGGAAGTGTGGCAAGCCTGGGAACAAATGTGCATAACTGGGGGGGGCAGATTGGGAAACAAAAAAGTTTTTTTATTCTGCTCTTTGTTTTTAATATCCTGTTTGTTTATTAAATTATTTTAAATAAATGAAAAATTTACATTTATTTTTTAATCCGATTAATCGAAAACATAATTGGCCAACGAATCGATTATTAAAATAATCGTTAGTTGCAGCCCTACACATATTTAATACAATTTAGCTCTGCCTATTTGTTGTGGTGCAAATTATATCACCAAGTTCACAAACTGGCTTGCATTGCACCAACAGGACTTGCCATTGCCATGAACCCTGTAGGCATCCGTCACCGTTCAACAGGCTAATATGGCATCACAGGGCAGGCCAAACCCCAGGCCCAGGCCAAAAAATACTTTTTTCCAATACTTCTTATGTTAAAATAATTGATTTTCCTAGGTCAGGTCTCTTGCTTTACACACATTATATGCATATACACACCCAATATATATATATATTAACAAATGACAAAACTTTAAAAAAATACTTTTTTTTTCAACTCTCAGTTCATGTGAGGGCACAACACGGTGCTTGCAGTGACGTTCTCTCTACCAATTGGAGGATCAGGGAAATGACGTCACCACAAGCATAGCCATATTGCCCTCAGTTGGCACTTTCAGTGACATCCTCTTCTCCAAGACGTCACCCCAGTGGCACCATGTTGGCGTAATTGCCATCTGGTTATCTCCGGGAAGCGGACAAAGAAAGCAGATAGGAGATTAGGGATTGAAGATAGGATAGAATAGAGAGGAGAGAAGAGAAGGGAGAAGATAGAAGATGTGAAAGTGGTCAACAGAAAAGATATGGATACATTTTGACATCGCAAGAAAGAATGAATGAAAGTGTGAGAGAATGTGAGTGAAAGTGAATGTGGGCACCAGGCAATGAATTTCATTCCCAAGTTAAAAATGCCCTCTAATTGTTGGGCCCATTTGCACATGGCACAGACATGCTTCATAGCGGGCATTTTCACAATCGCTGGACTCAGTAAAGAGCACTATAATCTTTTTATATTTATATTAACAATACTAAATACATGTATTACAGTAAATCATTCCCACAATATTCCCTTTAGGCCCAAAGTAGTAACACACATACACTGCACAAAAAGCCTGCCTATACGTACACACACATACATACTGCCCTTACAAGCACCTGCCCATACACACATCCCTATCTCCATCCTCATTATTTACCCCTTTATCCCCACCCCTCTTGTTTCTCATTATATCCTCCCTTCCTCACTCTCTCTCTCTCCTTTCATGTTATCACTCCTCCCCATTTTCTTTCATCATTTCTCTTTTAGCTTTCTCCTTATCTCTTACCTTTCTCCCCCTGCACCCTTACTCCCAATCTCTTACATTACTCGCTATGCTCTCCCCTGCTTTAAGTCCTGTGCCACAGGGTGTGTTGGGAGCACAAGGTCTGTTCTTTTGGACCTCTTCTTCAGCATTCACTTGCTCAGCATCAATCCTCGGCACACAATGCTAGAGAGCGCTAAAACAGTGGTGTGAAGGAACAGACCTCACCCTTTCTTTATTTTGGCTCAACACCCCAAATTGCCAATTTCCCAGGTCACTTAAGCATCTAGATCCCAGGACTGTCCCAGAAAAATCAGGACAGATTGCAACTGTATATGTATACAGTCGTATGAAAAAGAATGTACCGTATTTTCCCATGTATAAGACCTTAATTTTGGGGCCCAAAGATTACACTTCTATCATGCCCAGGTTCCAAGATGAGTGTTATGTTAGCTGTGCTGGAATCTGGGTATGCCTGGGCATGATAGGAGTGTTATTGCTGTTAGCGATCATGTATATTTAATATAGCAATCACACTCCTATCATGCACAAGCAGCCAATACATGCTACATGCACATCACATTCAGCCTCCCTGTGCCCTGCCCCACCTACTTACACATCCATGCTATCACACACACATATTCATTAATTAATTCATTCAGACTTCCGCGGGTACCGCTGTTTCCCTCTGCGTTGCTCGAACTCTGAGTGAACTTCTCTTGTCCCACCCAGGGAAACAGGAACGGAGCAGAGTCATGTGATGTACATTCACGTGACTCCAATGGGTTCCTGTGTCGCCTCGATGGAACAAGAGACGTTGCTGAGCAACACAGAGGTAAGCAGGGCCCCTGCGGATGATCATTTTTGGTAAAAAAATAAATAAATGTACAACCATTGTATAACACGCACCCAGTTTTCAGACGCCAAATTTTTCGAAAAATGGTGCGTCTTATGCATGGGGAAATACGGTACATCCTTGGAATTCTATGGTTTTACTATTCCTTAACAGGTCATCTTAACGTATGACACATTAAACCGTGTCATGATTTATTCAACAAAAATAAAGCCAAAACAGAAAAACATTGTTTGAAAAAGTAAGTACATCCATACTGCTTCCATAGTATTTAAGATGCTAAGTAGCAGGCAGGTGCTAAAATGTCTGGCTCGATAAAGACTGTAAGGTTGAAACGTTGCCCTTGTTTTGCGGAATTAAATACACCTCACATCACTCACTTAACTACTGGAGTGCTGAGCGACTTTATTTGTAATATGTTAAATGTTAACACTCATGACAGTACAATTACAACAAGATATCAGCAGATCAACATAAACAACTCATCAAGGTGGTGGAGTCAATTGTGGGGCAATCTGTCCAACAGCTAAAGCTTGGCTGAAATTGGGTCATGTATGAGGACATTGTTCTCAAGCACACCAGCAACTCTAAAAAGTATAAAATCAAGATGTTGCAATAGGCCAAAGTCCAGACCTTAACTCACCTGAAATGATGTGGCGGGATCTCAAGACAGCTGTGCATAAACAAATACCCGCAAACTCCAATAAGAAGAAGCAACTTTGTCAAGAGTGGGTAAAAAATCCTCCACAATGATGTTAGAGACTGATAAAATTGTGCAGAAAATGATTACTTCAAATTATTGCTGCTAAAGAAGGTTCTATAAGAAAAATAAGGTATGGCACCCAAGAGATTTGGAAGAAAGCCTGACAAGAGACATGGATACAGGATACCAAAACTGACAGTCAATTTACAGCTATGAAAAGCTTTGGAGTAAAGTTGAAAAAGGTTATTCCCTTCAAATTAAATTGTCACGATCGGATTTCTTTCTTTCCATAGCAACCAACACTTATTAAAATGGATCTTTTCCTAATAAAATTGGATAACGTTATAACGTTTTTATTTTTTTTATAATACTAACAGCACTGTTTAGTCTAAGCCTGTATGCAGTTTAAATTATATATATATATATATATATATATACGGTAGCAGAACAAGTGATGACGTTTAAATTTAAGTTTATTAACCTCTTCGTGACAATGGCAGATTTTAATTTTTGTGCCCTTTGTGACAATGGCTATTTTAACTTTTTTGTGGTGCTCACGTTTAGCTGTAATTTTCTTGTTTCCCATTTACTAAACCCACACAAGTTATAGATTGTTTTTTTATTCAGGACAAAAAGGGCTTTCTTTAGATGTCATTATTTTGATTGTATCATATCACTTACTAAAAGAAAAAATATGAAATATGGTGACTTTTACTTGAAAAATATTTTACTCATCTATAAAAACTAATGGAAAAAAACTGCTAAATAGATTCTACTATTTGTCCTGAGTTTAGAAATACCCAATGTTTTTATGGTTTTTGCACGTTATGGGGCAATAATTGCAAGTAGCGTTTTGCTTTTTCAAAACCATTTTTTCCAAATCTAGTAATTCATCCCCCATGTGCTATTTCATGTATCTTTGAAGCCGGCCCATGCCCAGCCCCATCAAACCATATATTTTTGAAAACGTGACACCACAGTGTATTTTAAATGCTATTATTTTATCTATTTCCATGCACTAATTCTACCACCAGTCTTTTTCAAGCTTTGTTGTAGTTGTTTTTCTTTCACATACATTTTACTTCATGTATGAATTTACAGGTCCTAGTATATGTCACTGTCACACAACACCCCAATATGTATTCAGCAACATGCATGGGTGGTACAGTGATACCACCCATGCATGGGTTTACCTGGCTGTTCAGAGGAAAAACGGCCACATTTTAGGCATGCACATTTTTCGATGTTGAAAACACGTTTGAAGATCCTCTGCCCATGCCCTATTTGGTACATCTTTGAGCCTGGCCACCCCAGGATGTTTTAAATGCTGATATTCTACTTCTTTCCATGCACACATTTTACCACCAGTTTGCAGTAGTATTTTTTCGTGTGATCGCCTCCGAAACGCCGAAAATGGGCATCTGCCACCATACAGTATATGACGGATGTTGACACCCTCAGGGAAGGGCCAGACATGACCACCGTTTGGGTGGGACGATAGATTGCTTTCTACACCCGTTTAAAGTCATGGCTGTGCTGGACCGTCAATTGTTGTCAAGGAGTTAAGCATCAACATTTTACCTGTATCATATACATTTTACAGTATATGGACTAAAGTATTGGGACACCTGGCCCTTATACCAACAAGGACTTCTATGACATTGCATTATAAATACATAGATATTATGTAGTTGGCCCACCACCCTTCACAGCTATAACAGCTTCCACACTTCTGGGAAGGCTTTCCAGAAGATTTTGGAGTATTCTGCCCATTCATCCAGTAGAGCATTTGTGAGGTCAGGCAGTGATGTTGGACCAGAAGCCCTGGCACATCCCAAAGGTGCTCGATGGAGCTGAGACAGGGCTGTGTGCAGGGCAGTCCACACCAAACTCATCCAACCATGTCTTTATGGACCTTGTGTCTGTGGGTCAACGCTCAATCTTTGCCCCCAGACTTTTTGTAGAAGGTGATAGCAATTGAATATTGCATATCTGCGATGGCCAACATCACTTTTAGTTTAGGAGCTTTGGCTTTAGCAACAGAACAGAGATTTAGCAACATATTTTATGTGAGTTTTGTGATCTATTAATAACTATGTATGTAACAAGAGTAATGAATTTTGTTAACAGATCATAATTGATATTTGTCTCTTTTCATATGCATACTATTGTAATTTTTAGGGTTGTACCCGCAAAACCACTAAACATTACAAGTTGTTACAAAACCAGAGAATTTGGACGGATGAGCAAAATAATGTATGTCCTGAAAAGTGACCACCATACTTCTGCAGAGTTTGACACTATAAACTGCTAAAATACAAATTTCTTTTTCTGTTTTGAGAGCGGAAGACGCAGCCTAGCCAAGGGGTGAAATTCCTAGTATTCACTTAAATAAACTTACGTCCCTGATCCCTGATTTTTACTAGATTACAAGCTTTCAAGACTACCTAGGTCTCTCCCTCAAGCATATTAACCCTTTGTGACCCTTAGGACATACAATTACATTCTCAGAAACAAGCTGTTGGTTCACAGTGAGGAAAGCTGCCTGGCAATCAAGGCATTCCCAATTACACAATCCTGACCCCCTCAGAGTCACAGGGATCACATGCATCCATGTGATAAAGCCAGTGGCTTTGTCTTCATGTTTTGCCTCTCCCTGCCTTTATTCTGTGCTTAAGAGAGAGACAGAACATTGTGATACATTGGTCCACAGCATTGACTGCCCTCCAGTTCACCTCCAGCCCTCCAAAAACCCTTTCCTGTGTGATCAGCTACCCCTTTTTAATTTGAATTAAAACAAGTCCAGTGCTGCACAGACTAAAGTATTTTTAACCCCTTGGTTGCCCACCACTTCACTCCCCTACGGCCCTCCAGAACTTATTCCTCTTCCCTGTATCATCCAGCCCCCTTTTTTTATTTGAATACAAAATAAAAATTTGAATAGTGTAGCAGTTTTTAGTGTAAGGTTAAGTTAGAGGGAATTTTGGGATAGCATAGACGATTTTGGTGTTAGAGAGGGATACATGTAAAAAAATGCACTTTTAAAAGTTTTTAAATTCTTTACATACTGTCATACTTTCATACAGCAAAGTTACTGGCATGTGAGAGCAGTAGTGCTCTAGTAGATGAAGGTATTGCTAGTAGCATCTGATGATACCACCTTAAGTAGCTGATACCGTATTTGCTCGATTATAAGACAAGTATTTTTTCAGAGCAAATGCTCTGAAAAATACCCCTCGTCTTATAATCGGGGTTGTCTTATAATCAGACCTCAAATAGGCCTGACTATGAGACTAAGATAAAGATCCCCCACAGCGCTGCAGGGGACCTGGCTCCTCCTGTCTCCCCCCCTTCCACTTACCGGTGCTTCTGACTCCCCGCTCGTAGCCGTGGCACCGTGTAGAAGTCTACGCGATTTGCGTAGACAACTTCCCCTGCAGCCGGAAGGAGGTGTGGCTAACAGCGGGGGTTGTCTGTCCGTCGCGCAGACCTTCCCCGGCTGTCAGAGATCAGAGTTCCCCGCACCGGTGACAGTCGGGGTCATAGACAGTGTCATAGATGCAGACAACCGCAGAGTGGCACATCAAAAGGCATATCATGGGGCACAGTCAAATAAGGAAAAGGCATATCATGGGGCACATGGCAGGTTAAAAGGCATATCATGAGCACAGTGGCTTATAGGGGGTATAAGGCATTTCTGGGGCAGATGTGAATAACTGGGGGGGCAGGTTGGAAAATAGAAGAAAAAAATAAAACCAAAATATTTCTCTCAACTATAGCTTTGATTAAAAAAATAGTTTACATGAATTAACATTTACTGGTAAAACTTTTTTCCTATACGGTCGTCTTATATTCATGCTTTTTCTTTTTTTCCTAAATATTCAGATTTGGGTCGTCTTATAATCGAGCAAATACGGTACTTTCACTGACTCTGTTGCCCTCCTTTACCTCCAAAAATTAGGAGCACAGATTCCATGGTTTATAATGAAATCTGAATGCCACTGAAAATGGTGTTCCCCGAAATTACACCATTTCAAGCCATGTCATTGTTATATTTATGGCTATGAGACAATTAATTTTGTCCAAAATATAGTCTTGGATACAAATAGGTATGCCACACAATATCACACTATTCTAGGCTCACCCTACTACTGATCTGATAGAGATGAAAAAATGTGGGTAGTAACCCTATTGATGGGGATTATAAAGAAGCCAAGCAGGGGTGTAACTAGAAACCACAGGGCCCTGGTGTGAAAACTGTCCCAGGGCCCCTCAACTTCACAGGTGGCCTGTGCAGTCATTGCTCCCAAACAACCTGTCTGTGTATTCTTTGCCCCTTGTTCCCCCTTCTGACACTCTGGCACATATATGTAAACACACACAAATTACACACACTTACTGATACTCACTAACACACACATACACAGTCATTCTAACACACACTCCATCTCACCCACTAACACTTCCATACTCACACAAGTACACATCCATGATCACACACACAAGTACACATATATATATATACACACACAAACACATATACATACATCCCACCTCCCTCCCACTCCTGCTTATCTATGACCACTCCTGCAACTTTCCATCCAGCAGCTGTGCGGGTATCCTCGGTTTCACCATGGGGTCACGTGACGTAACATGACCCCGTTCCTGTCTCCCCGTTCTGGTTCAAAATACTTTACAAAGGGCCTTTTCTAAACTATTTTGAACTAGTATGAGGAACAAGGGGTCGCACCAAGCCCCCTAGAGACAAGGCCCCATCGCAGCTGCGACCACTGTAGTTATGCCACTGAAGCCCACCATTCAGTCTTAAATAGAGCAGATATGAAAGTAAGACATGCTAACACCTACAAATTTGGCAAGTGTAATGTGGAATCTACAAAATCACTGCTTAACCAAGGCAAACTTAAGATCAAAGCAAGCCTGAGTGCATCCAATTAAGAGGGGACGGGGATCACTCCCAGCAGCACTACATAACCTCCCAGTTCTAACCTGTTGTTAAAATGTGTTTAACAATAACTCTTCCAATGCTGATGCCTATTAAATCTGTCAGTGAAAGGATTAAAACTGTATTTAAACTGCTGTACCTATGTGCTGAGTTAATTTTATCATGTAACATTGCCTCGATTGAGTTAACATGTAATGTCTACAAATTTCCACATGTGGTTTCTAATCATCTGGAAAATCTGACTACAATGGATCAGTTTTACATATGCCCATTTTCTCTTGATACTATTGGATCACTTAAATTCAGATATTTCCAGAAGGTTTAATTACATTATTTTTAGTGACCATTGTCTAGATTTTACAATCTTCATTATAAGTCTGTAACCAGCAACACTCCTGTATATTCTACTTTGCTAAAACATCATCCAGCCCATATTTAAAGGCATCAACCGAATTTGATTCCCCTTTGCTGCAGTTGGTGAATTCCATATATTTGTTCTTACTATAAGGAAGCATTCTCAGTGCACTAGATGAAAATCTGTTTCTGAATAGATGACCTTGTGTTCTTTCTTATAGTTTCACTAATGAACATGGTATCAAGAGATTGCCTGGTATTGTCTCTATAGGTAGTAGTATAATGATACCAATTTCCCTCTGAGATGGTTTTTTTCTAGTTTAAAGTTATAAATATCACTTCAAGGAGTTTTTAACCCAGTTTTACACAAAATCCCAATCTTGTTCCTTTTGTGCCTTCCTCTTGTATTAGACAGTCAACAACATTTTTTTTATTACTATTAGTATTAAAAATGTAAACTGATTGTATGCCCTATATTGGTTGTCTCTGATTTATAAAACTCCATTTCAACTAAAAGAGGTCCAATATTCCAAATATTCATTTTATTTGCATTAAATAACTGTTAAGTGTTGGTTGTTCTCTCTTTGACCGTCATAGTTTCGCTGTTGTAACTGATTTATTGTGGGTTTTCATATTATTTAACATTAAAAAAGATCAACATTTTGTTCTGTTTTTAACATCATAATAGATCCTAATATCATTACTTTTTCTGTAATTATCCAACAATGTATCAAATGGCCACTTTTTGCCACTGTGGTCTTTCAAATGGGTGAAATTAGAACTTTCTGCTGCCCGATCGCCAGTAACAGCACCCGGCACGAATGGCGGAAAACTGTTACAGGGTTAAATGCCCGATCGCGTGATGCACCATGTTTCTCACTCTTCTCACATGCTGAAACACATAAAAAAAGTGTTAGTGGTAAGTAAAATAATACAATAAATAATAATAAAAAATAAACAATAAAGTGAGCTAAGTGATGTCATTGTGACGACCTCTAACCATACTGCACTGATAGCAGGGCAATTTAAAAAAAAAATCAAAAAATATAATACAAAAATATATATATATATATATATTATTATATATATATATATAAATAATAAAAAAATTTAAAAAAAACCCTTACATCCCATTGCCCTAACACAACATCTAAAAGGTATAACCCTCCTGCCCCCCTACACAACCACCAAATCCGTTAAGCCATAAGTCTAAAAAAATACTACCCTATAGGGTACTATATGTAAGGGATGGATATGGCCCTTTAGAAAGAAAAAACTAAGGATGGGGGTATTTCCATAAATAAAAGCGCACTGCCACCTTTGACAGTGATTGGTGGCCAAATAGCTGAATGAAGAGTGCCCAAATACCCCTGATAAGATAGTCTGGATCATCTGCTTTACAGAAATATATACTTTTGTGGGTATTTTTGGTTTAAAATTTGTTTAAAATTAGAATTGCAATCCCATCATACCTAATGGAAAAAATATATGAATAATGTACACCCTATAGTATGTTCCCTATATAAATTAGGTATTTCTGAAATCAGGACACCTGAATTGATAAACTGGGAGGGGATTTACTGTCACTTAACCTAATTTTGTGAGGATTTAGAGGGAAAATATATTTAAAAAATTCGGGATTTGTTTCTAATTTTCGCTAGTTTTTACTAGCTACCCAAAGTGCCGGTTACAAGAGAAATCTCAGATATCCTTGACCGTCTTATTTACGCTATGGAGAACTGAGCTGACATAGCATGCTTTCATAGTGATGGTGTCTACAAAGTTAGGCTCAGGGAGCTCTGCCCTGGTACAAGCCTAGGCAACACCTGTCATTTGCTCTTCTACAGGATATTGTGGTGTTCTAGGAATTCATTCTTGATTCTTAGCAAAGTCCATAAGAATGCCAAAATGTCTATGTTTGCCATGATACCACTCAAAAACAAAGTGTGATTTGGTGATGAATTCATCGAGCTTTGAAGACTCCAAGAATGCAAACAAGCTAATATGTTTTTTTTTTTTAAAACTTTTTCATGATATTACAATATTATTTAATATGATCTGAAAAAATGCAAATCATTTGGGAGCATCTCCTACAAACATATAACTGTCGGTGTTCAAGTAGCAATTTATAGCAGCAGCTGCTGAAAGCGGTATGAAAATCAAATCAAGGAGAAGGCAGGCAGTAGATGCAGACAGGAATGCAAAGATTCAGTCAGAGATATGCATAGAGTAAACTCAGAGCTCTTCCAGCAGCATTTGAAAAACACTCATGTCTACAGCAGCTGAAAAGGACTGTGCCATTTAATTTAATTACAATCCGGGCTGCTAGATGGAGTCAACTAAAAAGCCAGAATGTTCAGTAGTTTTGTGACAGCATTGATATAAAATAATTTGAAAACTTTCTTTTGAAATTAATTTATGTATGCTTTGGCAATGTCTGTTTTTAATTCTAGAGTAGTCTTTGTAAAAATTAAAATATGGTAAATTATTTTTTTTGGATGATAAATAGTATTTAATAGATTTCTAAACAACAGATAATTTCTAAAATTATAATTGGTTGGAAAACCTTTTCAAAATAAAAAAATAAAAATATTATTTTTGCTTGTGATTCTCATCTTTCTCTCTAGGAAACTCCAGATGCGTCCAGGGCACATGTATATGGTCTAATTGTTATTTACAGCTAGGTCCTGAAATATTTTGACGCTGACCCAAGTTTTGTTATTTTGGGCTGTTTACACAAAATAAATTCAAGTTACATTTAAATTGATATGATATATATGCAGTCTCTTAGCTTTAAGTTAATGATATTCACATCCAAACTGTAGGGTTTAGGAATTACAGGTCTTTAATATGTAGCCCACTCTTTCTAAGGGAACAAAAGTAATTGGGCAATTGACACGAACGCTGTTTCATTCACAGGTGTGGCTTATTCATTCTTTATTTCTTCGGAAATTAAGCAGGTAAAGGTCTGAAGTTGATTTTGAGGTGTGGAATTCACTTTTGGAAGCTATTGCTCAGAACCCACAACATGGAGCTCACAATGCAAGTGAAACAGGCCATCCTTAGGCTGCAAAAAAAAAAAATCCATCAGAGAGCTAGCAAGAACATCTCTCACCTCACCCTTTCCTGTGTCCCTGGGTCTACAAGGGTCGGACACCAAATGCAAGGGTTCCCCATCTTTTACTTTTACACACTTATGCCAACACATAGTTCCTCTCACACACTTACATATACACCTTCATGCTTACACACAAGCACATTCATTATAACACAGAAACACATATACATATCCTTGCTAACACACACTCCTAAAGTTGATCCAAAAGAAGGCACAAAAAATCCTATTTGGGGAAATTACCAATTATGCCACAACAAGGAAAAAATTAATTCTTGATTCCACAGTGGCAATCAGATTACTCTCTGAATCAACTTGCTAATTCTACGTCGTTTAACAGTTGTAGCCCTTTATGTTATGCTTAACCAGAAAAGCATCCAGACCTTTCTTATCCACAGAGTTAGATAATACATCCTTAGGCAGAGAATTCCATATTCTTATTGTTCTTACTGTGAAAAACCCTTTCCTATGCTGATGCTGAAATCTCCTTTCTTTAAGTATCAACCCATGCCTTTTGTAGAGACCTTTTGGTGAATAGATCAATAGAGCGCTGTTTATACTGACCTTGTATGTATTTGTACAATGTGATCAGATCCACTCTTAGACATCTCTTTTCAAGTGAAAACAAGTTCAGTTTGTCTACTCTTTCTTCATAATTAAAATTATCCATCCCTTTAATTAACTTTGTAGCCCGCTTCTCCAGCTCTATAACATCCTTCTTAAAAACTGGTACCCAAAATTGCACTGCATATTCAAGGTAAGGCCTCACCATTGCTTTATAAAGAGGTAAAATTATATTTTCATCTTGTGGTTTAATACTCCTCTTTATGCATGCCAATACCTTACAGGCTTTTGCAACCACTGACTGGCATTGCACTTTGTTGCTAAGTCTATGGTCTACGATTATACCCAAGTCCTTCTCATGTTCAGCTTTTCCCAATGCAATGCCCCAATGCCCAAAGTGCATTACTTTTCACTTATCTATATTGAATCTCATCTGCCACTTATTTGCCCAGTCCCCTAGTTTATCCAAATAATTCTGAAGAGAAGCTACATCCTGGTCAGACTTTATAACCTTACCTAATTTTGTGTCATCAGCAAACACAGACAAGTGATGTCCAATATCTAATCGTTAGTTGCAGCCCTAGACAGAACCCTGAGAAACTCCTCTTACCACAGTTGTCCAGCCTGAGAATTTACCATTAACAACTCTTTGCACCCTGTCACTAAGCCAATTTCTAATACAAACACAGGCATTTTCTCCAAGACCTATTTGTCCTAGCTTATTCAATAATCGCTGGTGTGGAACAGTATCAAATGGTTTTGCAAAATCTAAATAGACATCTACAGCAATACCCTGATCTTTACATTTACTCACAACATCATAAAATGCAATTAAATTGGTCTGACGTGATCTGTTCTTCACAAAACCGTGCTGACTCCTACTGATAATATCATTGTTCACAAAATATTCCTGTATTCAATCTCTTAATTCACTCTCAAACAATTCCCCCACCACAGATGTTAAGCTTACAGTTCTGTAGTTCCCAGGCTCAGATTTGGATCCTTTTTTAAGAATGGGAACCACATCTCCTTTACGCCAGTCCTTTGGTACAATTCCTGACTGGAAAGAATCTTTGAAAATCAAAAAACAGTGGTCTGGCTATTTCTTGACTAACTTTCCGTAGTTTCCTTGGGTAAATTCCACCTGGCCCTGGAGCTTTGTCTACTTTTAGTTTATTTAATTGTTTAGAAACTTTATCTTGAGTCAGCCATTCCCACGATTGATTTAAGGTTTCTGTAGTACTGAATTGCCTGAATCAGCAGGTAGTTTCTCTTCTTTGTTATATACAGAGGAAAAAAAAGCATTTAGTATTGCTGACTTTTCCTGATCCTTACTAATTAGCTTACCATGTTCAGATTTCAAAACACCTTCATTGTCAGTCCTAAATTTTGTGGCATTTATGTACATTTTTTTCTCATTGTTAAATTTAGCTATTCGAATAGCCCTTTTGTAAGCTCTTTTGGCATCCTTATACTTGACATTTGATGCCACTGAGCCCTCTGACTTGTACAGTTTAAATGCCAATTTCTTTGTTCGCAGTACCTAACACTTTTACTCATCCACATTGGTTTTAGTTTCTTTCTTGTGGATTTACTTCCTAACGGTACAT
This sequence comes from Spea multiplicata, assembly GCA_009364415.1. Taxonomy (NCBI): domain Eukaryota; kingdom Metazoa; phylum Chordata; class Amphibia; order Anura; family Pelobatidae; genus Spea; species Spea multiplicata. The sequence goes on from VKOC01025071.1 coordinate 28,884, forward strand.
GTTTAGAAATAGATTTTTGAAGTGTGAGTTTAAATACACTCCACTTGTCCTCTGTATATCTTTTGGACAAAGAGGTCATCCCAATGAATTTTCTGCAAGCAACTTGTTAAAATGAGCTTTTTTTTTTTAAAGTTAAGTGTCTTGGTGACAGTTACAGCAGTATGCTTTTTACTATTAATTTCAAACTGCACCATATTATGATCACTACTTCACAATTGCTCCCGTACTTGAAAAAAGCTCCACATTGTTCATTAATAGAAGAACCAAATAAGCCCCCTTTCTAGTAGGTGCCTCTACAACTGAGACATGTAGTTGTCATGCAACAAGTTCAAAAATCTCATCCCTTTCACTGAATTACTAGCCCCAATATACCAGTCAATGTCAGGGTAATTAAAACCCCCCATGACTGGAACATTACCTTGCTGTGCAGCTTTTTCAATTTGTAAAAAAAAGCTGATCTTCCATATCCTGGTCACTGTTACCCCTTTTATTCCTATTATTCCTCACTACTTTGCTCTGGCCATTTAAATGTTCTGTATTTATGGAACAAAAGGTAACCTTTGGGCTGAATACAGCTCCATTGTTATTATTATTTATAACATCAGTCACCTGCCTACAATCTGAGCTTCCCACCCCCCTTTCTCCACCCTACTTGGTTCTGTCAAAGGCCGGGGCATCCAACCTGCGGCCCTCCAGCTGCTGCAGGACTACATCTCCCATAGTCCTCACCAGCCCCTTAGCTGAAAGAGCATTATGGGAGATCTAGCAGCTGGAGGGCCACAGGTTGGAAGCCCCTGATCTAAGGTATACTCCCTCTGTTTACTGCCCCTAAATTAACCCTAAACACCCCATCAACCACCACTGCCCCTAAATTAACCCTAAACACCCCATTAACTATAACTGCCCCTAAATTAACCCTAAACACCCCATTAACTATAAAATCGATTCAACTAATTTCAAATAATTGAAACTAAATAATGAAATTTCATTATCGATTATTATCGATTAGTTGTTGCAGCCCTATATATTATAATATAAATATATTAAATTTGAAATCAACATGGGTCCCATGTTTTCCTAAAAAATAATATAATATAAAATATATTTTATGTGTTTGTGGTGGTATGTGCATATGTGAATCAGTATGTATGTGAGATATATACACCAGTGTGTGTGTGATCTCATCTGCTCCTTAATGGAAAAAATAAAATGTGCCCACCCCAATTCCCTTCTGGTAAAAAACAGAATGAATAATGAAAGTCTAGAGTGGAAAGTATTTTATTGGGCAAGTAATGACTTTGTTATCCATAAACTTTAACCTTAGCTTAGTGCTTTAGAAGGGAAAGTCACAGGGTCTAAATTTATTGGGGAAAAAAAAATAAAACCAGGTTTATTCCAACGCTAAACTATGTTACTGTATTATTATCAACTTAAGTGCCAAAAATGTACGCAGTGCTGTACAATTTAATTACGGTAGTTAACACAAATATACATACACATCAGGAGTTGAGAACTGTATTACTTACCCTTTTTAAGGAGTTCTAATGCAAGATTATTGATCAAGACCGGGAGCTTTATTACACTAAGCACATGGAAAATTATAACGTATTAGACTTAAACTTTAATTGTTGAAGATTTAACATAAGAAACCTAGGTAAAATGAAAAGCATTGCTATTGCTACTAGAGGCTTTTGGAAATACTGAATGAAAACGAGTGTCAAGATGCAGAAAAACTAATTAGACAAAAAGATTTAGTAGACTTATTAATATCACATAATGCATAAATTGTTCTAGGAAGAAAGCATTTGGGAAATAATGATTATGAAAGGGTTTTGCTTCAGATTGCCTTGTAGGAGCAATATTATTTGGAAGCAACTGGAACATTTAATTTTAGTGAATCTAATTTTATATTTCTAATGGATGAAGCATATCAGTTGTGATGTAACCTTTTCAAAACTAAGAACTTCAAAGATTAGCTTCAAAATATTATGTACCAGGTGATATTTAAATGCTAAACACCCTTCTAAATTCATTCATGATAACTACCTTTACTTTAGGATTTTGTTTGCAATTAATTCAATAATTTTGGTGATATTTTATTTTAAAGTAAGGGAATATTTTACTTTAGGAAAGCGAAAATCCATGACTAGGCAGAATCGGTGTATCAATCAATTTCTATATCATATGTCCTATGATATATCAACAATAGTGTCAGTGGCTATGGCTGCAAGTTTTTCGTTTAACACAGAGGTAGGCACTACCAAACTTTGTGACAGATTGTCATACTCTGTATCTTGGGTGCTGCTACAGTAGTCATCCAGTTCTCTGTATGTACATTTCTCATTTTGTGTTTCTCTGTTCTCTGTATTTAACCACTTCATGACTCCTTTACGTCCTATAAAACACGTTACGAGGGCCACATCATATATTTAATACACTTTTACTGGCCAGATCTAAAAAATCTAAAATATTTGGGATAATTAACATTACATGAGTCAGAACAAAACAGAAATGTGAAGATTACAAACAACGGATGTCATGCTTACACTGGGAAATGAAATATAATGAGCAACTTCCAATATTCTGGAAATACTCCTGTTCATAACGACAAGAAAACAATCTTTCAATATGGCGCTGCCCTTCTCCAGACAAGAGCTTTAGAAGCGATCTATGACTGCTCCCAATGATGTTCTTTGGCATATTCATTAGCAAAACAATTGATCAATGTATTTTTTATGTAATCTATTTTTTATTTATTTATAGGGCCAGTGCTCCACTCCATAGTTTACTTGCAGCAGGCGAAGAGTCCAGTGGAGTCTCCAGCTTTCATATTTAGGGTGGGCATATGGGGTTATAAAATGCTACATATACACCCTATGTGTGTGTGTATATATATAATATATATATATATATATATATATTATATATATATACACACAGTATATATAGTATATATATATATATATATATATACACACAGTATATATATACTCTAGACATTAACTGTGTGCTTACCTCTTTGCAGTAAAGACCATGATTGAAATATGATTTCAAAATAACATCTCAACTGGCAGTTAGTGTTCATTCTATAGTCTATATATAAATATTAGACCCTGCTTCCAATATTTATATATATATATATATATATATATATATATATTGTTGCCAATATATTTTATATTGAAAAAAATGGACCCCAGAAAAGCATTTCATTGGGCCGCGCTCCACACTCCCTAGCATGCAATCACTCCCTCCGTTCCCGCACCAAAAACAATATTTGCCACACTGCAGATTAGGGGTTGACTGTGAGAGTCAGTGCAGCCTTTCCTCTTTCTGACCCTACCGTGACATTGAAATGTCCTCTCCCCGTAATCATCTCCAGAGTCCCTTTGTCCCCTCATTCAATAAGCTACACCTCTCTTTTACTTACTTTACTTTACTTACATGTAAACAGCACATGCATATATAGATCAACTGAATAAGACATAAAACCCTGTATTTGCAGGTACACATAAATAATGTATGGAAACATAGCATAACAGGTATAGATAAACAGAAAACACAAACCCAGCACTGCAGATATAGATCAACTTGAAATCACATATAAACTCAGTACTGAAGGAATGGATCAAATAAACAACATATGGGAACAACACTGCAGGAATTGATCAACTTAATAAGACATACAAACCCTGTATTTGCAGGTATATATAAATAATGTATGGAAACATAGCATAGCAGACATAAATCAACAGAATAACACAAAAACCCAGCTTTGCAGGTATAGATCATTTGGAATTCACATAAAAACTCAGCATTAAAGGTATGGATAAAACCTCCTAAATTAGAGGCATAGATCACAGGTTTCACACCCTAAAGGCCAGCCTGGCATCCACACTGCCCACATAGAACCTGACCAGCACCCAAATGACACACATAGGACTTGCCATCTTTGTCCCCAAACATCCCAGCATGAGTAAACTTTTTTCCCAAACAGCCCAGCATGGGTTAACTGTGTCCCCAAACAGCCCAGCGAACATCTTTGTCCCATAAACATGCTACCTGTGCCATCTTTGTCCCATAAACACCCTGCTTGTGCCATCTTTGATACACACAAACACTTTTACACTCACTAATTCACACTTTCATTCACATAATTAATTCACAATAATAATCATACTACAACTGTATTTAAACTAACCGAATGTACATTTACTGAAAACATGGGAAAGGAACGAAGGTGATCAAAAACTCACAGCTGAAACCATCTTCCGATAACCCTCCAATGACCTGCTCCTCGTAGCGCCTGAGCCCATGGTAGTATCCTTTTGGGGCTCACTGGCATCCTCGCCTCTTCCCTACCACCTTGCTCAGGCACTGCTCCTTTTGCTTTTCGAAAGCTTCTCACCACCAGGTTAGCCCCCCGCAATGCTAACACTCATACTTAAATGTGCAGAAACTGTACCATCTGCAGTGGCTTTTATTGGAGAGCCAGCAGACCTCTGGAAAGGGCACTAAGCCAGACAATGTCATCAATAGAAGCCACAAGTTCACATCCTGCATGTCAAAGCAAAGCCCCAACATAACCACCATCTTTTGGCAAAATTGCTGGTCATCCTTAAACTAGATCTTGTAAAACCCCACACTAAACCCCTGACAATCCTATGACAACCTATCCACTACCCTCCTCAGCAAGTATAAAATAATGGCACCACCTGCACTCCCTTCCCCCAAAGTCACCCCAGGCCCTTATATTCACTAGGTCTAATGCAGAAATGTGGCTGCTGTATAGCTGGCAGAGGGTTGAGCATCCACAGGGACATCGTCCGCCATTGAAAGATAGTCAGAGGAGGGGCATTGTGAGTGTCCAGCCATCTGGCTACCCCCACCCTTGCCTGTCATCTCCCAGATTGGAGCCGGAGCACACGTGAATGTGCGTGAACAGATTCCAGTGCTGTGGGTGAGCTTGGGACTGCGCATGCTCCTGGAGTGTCTGTTAGCCATCCGCTGGCCAAGTTGGAAGCCGCCAGCCCTCTCCTGCTGTGGGAGGTTCATTCTTTCCGACCACTCCACTGCAGCAGCCTGGAAAATTGGAGGGAGAAGATGAGTGGCTACACAAGCCACGCTAAGGCTTAGCCTGGCACGGGACCTCAAGCTACTGGCCCTCAGTTTTAACAGACCTACTGTAGCAACAATGTTGCACTTAATATTATTCCACTGTCTTAAAAATGTAGCTACAATTATTTAATGAGTAGTCTTGTAAGGTTTTCCAGTGCTTATGTTGTGTGCTTGGAAACAAAATCCAGAAACGTATTTATGCAATGGAAGAACCATCACATTTAAGTGCTAACAGAGCTAGATCATGAATGAGGTACTCTAATCATTTGCCTAGGGCCTGGTGAACTACATGGGAGCTTGCCATGCAGAACCATTTAGGAAGGTGGCAGGCAGCATAACCAGTGGTGGCAGGACCAAGAGAGACTAGGTGTCAGCATGTACCTGTGGTCGGTTTATGGAAAACCACTGCTACCCAGCAGCAGGTAGTCTGTCCAGCAGTTTCCAGAAGCCAGGCTGTGGTCTACCTGCAGTGATCCAGCAATGGGAGGAAGCACTCCAAAAGCAACTAACTGACAAGCCTTAAAGAAGCTTTAACTCATTCTCCTTCCATGTGGTTCCCTATATAAACTGCTGACACTTAGAGGATGGTGCCCTAGTCCCTTTCCTTGTTAACCCTTCCTATTCAGATTGCTCTGTATATGACCTTTGGCTTGACTGATCTACTTTGTTCATGTCTGGAACTACCCGGGCCGTCTATTTTTGGAAACTTATCCGGCTTACTCCTGACTTCACTTTCCGTACCTAGTATGGTTTGAGCTTCTGTGTATGACTTTGGCCTGCCCATTTTAACTCTTATTGGCTCATGCTTGTCTGGTCTGCCTTGGAAATGGTTCTCTGGCTCAATGGTTTCCTGCCATCAGATTCTTCAGGAACCTGTCTGCTCCACATCTTGCCTTTGTCCACCAGGGATGGCTTTGTTCTTCCTTAACACAGTTGGGTGTTAAGTGCATTTCAGTTAGTGTATTTCTATGGCCCAGTCCAGGTAGGCCTTGCAACAGCAACATGTGTTTTAACCTATGTGGACGGATAGACCTCTACCTCTACGACTACTCACACTCTCCTCTGTCATTCCCAAGAAGAAAAGCCTACGCTACTCAAGTACATCATCAAGATCATCTGTCATGAATAGGCGCTGTATGTATATATACTATGTATTATAAAGTAACTTTGATAAAACTTAGAACCTGTGGTTGCAAGTGCTCTTTGGTCATGCAACCATTTAGATATCTACACAAAAAGGAATATCTAACACAAGTGATCAGTTTTACTTCCAACTTATTTTATTTCTATGGAATTTCAGCGGACATGTTTGGCCTCTGTATTATTGCTGCAGATATCCAGGAGGCTTCTAGGTTTAGAGGGCAAAGTTAGGAGAGAGCTAGATGATCATAGGTGGGTAAGTACTCATGTTAAACATAACATAGGTTTACCTTAAGGACAGAGATGTTTTTTTTTTTTACGCCTTGTGGCAATCATTTTAACATTTCTGTGGCACTCATGTTTAGCTGCAATTTCTTCTCTCTCTTTAGTTTACCCACACAAGTTATATATTTTTTCCAGTACAAGATGTGGTTTCTTTAGATACCATTGTTTTGATTGTATCATCTAATTTACTATAAAAAAAAATCTATAAAATATGAGGAAAAATATTCTAATATTTCTTCCGTGTTTTTAAATACCCAATGTTTTTATGTTTTTTGCAAAATATAGGACAATAAGTACAAGTAGCATATTGCTATTTTAAAAAACAATCTGGTCATCATATGCCCATCTCATATGTTTGACACCACCAGTTAATTTTACTCTCAAATGCTAGTATTTTAACTCTTTCCATGCATTAATGCCCTTGTCAAAGTTTGTGGTAGTATTTTCCATGAGTTTTTTTCACACACATTGTACCTTTATGTATGAATTTAAATCAAACAACACCCCAATATATGTTCAGCAATATCTCCTGAGTAAAGCGATACCACCCATGTTTATGTTTGTAGGGGACTAAAAGGCCACCTTTGAAGCCAGCCAATTCAATTTACCACAAATTATATATTTTTTTAAAACTAGACAACCCAGGGAATTTCAAAGGCTAGAATTTCATGCACTTTTTTCATGCACTAATTCTACCACCAGCCTTTGTCAATGTTTGTGGTAGCATTTTTTTGTGTCAAACAACACCCCAATATGTGTTCAGCAACATCTCCAGAGTACAGTAATAACACCCATGCTTGCGTTTGTCCAGTTGTTGAATAAAAGGCAACATTTGGGAGATATGAATTTAAATTTGGCATTGGAATTTTGACATCTGGTCATACTGTGTCTATATCCTATTTGGGACATCTTTGATTGCTTTCTAAACCCGTTTAACCTCATGATGTGCCAGAAACGTTAATTGTCGCACCGTTCCAGGTCGGAAAGGCCCTTTCTAAACTATTTTGAACTGACACAGGGAGACAGGAACGTATTGTGGTCACCTTACGTCACGTGACCCTGTGGGGAAACAGGCTGCTCGCACAGTGTGGGAGCAGCCAGCCAGAAAGCTGTTAGAGAAGTGAGAGGTAAATGAATATATATATGTAAGTGGGGCGAGATGGAGTGTGTGTTAGAATGAATGTGTACATGTATGTAACGAGAATAAGTAAGTGTGTGTCATTTTTATAAGTGTGCCAGAGTGTTGGAGGGGCAGTGATGGCCCAGACCAGATGTTGGTTTCTAGTTAAGCCCCTGAGTGGCAGACTAGGGATGAATCGGTAAATCGGGGGGCATATAGGAGGTATAAGGCATATTGGGGGGCAGATTGGCAAATAGGAGGGGATAAGACATATCTGGGGGCAGAGTGGTAAATATGAGTGGTATAAGGCATATCAGGGGGCAGAGTGGCAAATCAGGGCCTATAAGGCATATCAGGGGGCAGAGTGGCATATCAGGAAGGCAGAGTGGCATATAGGGGGGTATAAGGCATATCTGGGGGGTAGATATGCATAACTGGGGGCAGATGTACATAACTGGGGGCAGATGTACATAACTGGGGGCAGGTTGTCAAATAAAAGGAATCATAGTTTTTTATTAAAAAAAATGTTTACATGTGAATTAATATTTACTAGTAAAATCAATTTTCTTATAAGATAGTCTTTTATTCAGGCCTTTTCTTTTTTTTCTAAATTACTATTCAAATTTTGGGGGGTCATCTTATAATCAGGGTCATCTTATAACCGAGCAAATATGGTATTTTGTTAGGTCCATCTCACTTTATAATTTGTTTTGGTTTTTAATGGTTTAATCTAGTTTCTGCTTATGCAGAGATAAAACCTGATGTGGATGATTTTGACGGTAAACATCTTTTTAATTTTCAACAAATTAAAAGTATCACAATTTATACCAGCATACTACTATGATGCAAAACATATCACAGACAAATCAGCAGGCCTCTTTCTTCTGCAGATGAAGCCTCATGCTCAAGACGAGACTTTTATGGAAGTCTCTTAAAAGTGCAAGATTTCCACCAGATGCGGTAGGAGAACGGGAAGAAACCTTACTTCAGTGATTACTTTCAGCAATTGCAAACCAGATGACCCCAAGATCTGCTACACAGTTGATAGCTAACCCTTGCTTTCTACACATGTCCTAAGTAACTGACACTCAAGGGGTAAAGACTGAGCCATTTAGTTTACCACAAGGCAGTACAAGAAGTAACTGTGTCTTGAAGATTGTGCTAAGATAACAGAGCAAAACATACAGTATACTGTAGGGCTGAAACAACGAATCGATAAAATCGATAATAATCGATAACGGAAATCGTTGTCGACGATTTCCGTTATCAATTAATCGAGTGATCGATTCGTTGTTGGAGCACTCGGCTCCTTTTACCTACCTCCGCGAGCGTTTCCCGGCTTCTGCTACGCGGCTTCTGTGAGCTTCAATTAAGAAAAGGATGTTTGTCCGCGTGTGAATAAAGTTTTCAACTTCTTGAAGCTTGGAAGTGGTCGTTCCACTTCCAAGCTTCAAGTTGAAAACTTTATTCACACGCGGACAAACATCCTTTTCTTAATTGAAGCTCAAAGAAGGTGGAGGTCCATAGCTGAGGTAAGTGATTCTCTATGTGTGAATGTCTATGTGTGAGTGTCAGAGTGGGTGACTGGGTGCAGGGCTGGGTGTTAGTGTGGGTGCAGGGCAGGGTCAGAGTGTGGGTG
>VKOC01025074.1:0-12582 GCA_009364415.1 Spea multiplicata
AAATTATACTACTTGTTTTTTTGGCAAATCGTGACATTCCACGTAGTCTTTTTTTCACCCTTCTTTACAAAACTAAATTTTGGATGATTTCTTGCAAGCGTGCAATTTAAAAAAAAAAAATAAAAAAAATGTTCCATTCCGAAAATGTTGACTTGTTTGGACTATCACCAGGACTCACTTATACTTATTATGGAACCTGCCTTCACCTAAAAAGTAATTTATTTGTGGAGACTTTAGTCTTTTCTGCCCGGACTTTTAAAGGATCCCTATTCCGGTTGAAACATTTTTATTAAATTCTTCGAGCCGTGAAATATTTTTGGACATTTCGAAGCCTGTTTTTAGGTAAAGACTTGCCCTTTAAACGTTTTACTTTATAAATCCCAAATTTTTTAATCTGATTTTTATTGAGTGCATTCCAGCGTTTCACCCAAATGATTACATTGTATTCATACGGGTGAGTGAAAATTCTCGGTAATGTCTGCACGCATTCAGATGTACAGATACAAGAGGGGAAGATGGTCCTGTTCTTGGGAGCTTACGATCTAATAGGCATTTGGGAAGGGAGAGGAAGTATGAAGAAGGTGGGAGACATCTTTGTGGTGGAAGCATTGGAGTTAATCTTTCCGTGGTCTAAATACTTCCTCAGGAAAGGGGATTTAACTGGGAATTCCTTTCATTTATTGGACGCTTAATATCCCCAGGACTTAGACAGAAGTTCAGGGTCAATCGGAATAAATCCTCCACATCCCCTGCTGCAGACACCTCGCTTCATTTAGTTAAATTTGGCTTCCTGGCCTCCCCCCCCCCCGAGGCTCGTAAACATCACCTGACAGCCTTAAGCTCCCAATGTTATTGGCCGGGACTAAAGGTCCCAAGGTGTGTGGGACTTTTCATGGGAAACAGGCAAGAAAAAAAGAAAAAATTATTAAAACGGGGGAAGTGTTATGACGATATGTGATTGCCTGCGCGGGCCAGCATCTTGTCACCGCAAAAGCATGAAGAAAATATTCTTCACTACTCAGGAATTTCAAGTGAGCCCAAGACAACAAAAGTGGTTTTAATGAATGAATTGAGATGTTTCGTTTGATGTCACGTGACCACTCGGATTCACAAAGATGTTATATGCAGAGCATTAATCCTCGTCTGTTACTACCGGTTAACCCTTAATAGCTCGTTGGGGAAACATCATCTCCGTTTAAAGAGGATGCACGGAACGTTCTGCCTCTTACATTATCGAGTATAAACCTTTCAACGCCTGTGCGGTTCCACGTCAATGAAAAAGACTCCCAAAAAATGTGCGGGGAAACAAGAAGCAACACAAACATGGCATCCGTCGGGTGATAAGTGATGACCTGACATGGAATCCGGTGGCACAGCCATGTTTGGAATCCAAGTTAGACCTGCTGTGGACCTTCTTGGCCTCCGCAAGTAGCAGCCATGTTTGTAATCTCGAAAAGTCCTAGCCCACCAGGAGCATCAGCCATATCTAGAACCCAACATGTTCCGATTACAGAATTTTTCTAGATTTGTTCTAGAGTCTCACAAGTGGATATTTTTTATATTATTTTTTGTATTTTTTATTCCTTTTTTTAAATTTTTTTTATTTTTTTACATTTTGTATCCTCTGTCAACTGCTCCCAGCGGAAGAGAAACTATGTGATTAATAATTACACATCATTGCGAGCTCAGCGGCAGCCTCAACACCGAGGGCAGTTAAATCACTCCCGGAATCGAGGCCCGTCATACATTCCTTCTATTACAAAAACAACGGCCAGTGCCATTGCTGAAAATGAAAAGTCATAATTTTTCAGGGAAGACCCTCCTGCGTTCGGCAGGTCAAGCTGTGTAGGACGAGGGTAAAAATTAAGCAACCGCAGATGTTCTGCAAATACAGCCCCATTATGTGATTTTTTTTGTTTGATTTTTGCATGCTTCATGATAAAAATAAATGCATTGTCAATTCTTCAAGCACTACAATATTTTCTAACAAAATAGTATTTTTCCCCCTTTTTCCCCCCCTTCTCGATAGAACAAGGTATCACAATCATATTGTGAACCAGAAGGGAATCTGTCTGGGATGTACTGCTTTCTTAAGCCTCAAAATATAAATATAATATAGAATCTTAGTGTTGATCCCATTCCATGTAGAATTTCACGGGATCTCTACAGTTCTCTGTGCTGTATAAGTCCGTATAACGGTCGCCCATTATATCTGATGACCTGTAGCTCGCCGTTTTGGGTTATCAGCTGACGGACACCTCCTCTGTCTTTCTGACCTCACCGATCCAGATGCCCTATGGCTCGTAAAATCCTATCCAATACGGACCTTCATGCATCAGGTGATCCTAAGCAATCTAAAATCTTACAGCTGATTAGTGGAGTCGGATAATATGAGATAATCTCCTGATTGTAATAATGTGAATTAAAATGGCGGTGTTTCTTCGCCAGGTATACGTTGCACACCCCATGCTGGAATTTTCTCTTGAGGCGGTGCATCGGCTGTGAGAAAGGGATTACCGCATCAGTTCGTTTTTCTGTTTGTACTTCAGAACTACACCAAGCCCACACGTTTCAGGAACAAGCGAGACAACGAGCCGCATTAAATATTTCGGGGGGTACAATGGATAGATCTATCAGCCGATCCTCTTCTTTCGGGGAATCCCTAAGGGCGATGCTGTTGTTCTTGGCAGTGTCTCCCTCGGTGAATCATCGTCTCGCTCTCGCGGTGAAAACGTTTTGAGGATGTGGTTCGGGAGCGCTGAGGCATTGTCATCGTGTGAATTCTCTTCTGTTGCCTTGGGGTGGGGGCAAAAAAAAAGTGTGTGGGTTGGGAAGACTATATGGAGAGAGGTCAGCATCTAGGAGCTTTTGAGTTTGGTCAAGGTGTCTTCGGCCCTTCTCGCTAAACCTGGCTTATGAGACGTGGCGTCGATCTTCGTAGGAAGAGGTCCAAGAAGGCCAAGCAGAAGACAATTCTCCTCTATTTACATAAACAACGAGTACATTGACTTCTCCGTGGCCAACCCCACCACAGAGCTAGAGGCGACCTTTACATCTTCTTGTAAACGGAGAAGACTAATAAAAGAAGGAGTAGCGATTCCAGCATTTCCCAGGGAGAGTGCGATTCTGGTTGAAAAGCTTTTAACCTTCAGTATAAATAACGATATTTCTGACGTGGTTCTGTTGTTTGTGGCACCTGCGTTGCTCTACGTGTCTTTATGAGTTTTAATAGATAATTAATCATGATTTTTGTTGGATTTTTCTCATGTCTTTGTTTCTTGGCTTCTCCGCGCAGCCTATTAAAACATAAATCCCCTACGCTCCCACCAGGCGTACGAATGCAAGCAGCTCGCCCGCGCTTAAACCAGATGTCATTCTCCGCGGTCCCACTTGTCCAAAAAAACTTCTACCAAAGCATCCAAGGTCAGCAAGCCGAATGTTTTTATCCCAGCGTTCAGAGGAACCGATATATTGTCCTGTCACAGCCTCGACAAGCTCATTTCTTTTGGACCTATATCATATTGGCAAGCAATCACGACGCCTCAACCCGGCACTCTTCATCGAGACTGCATTAATCTGCCGGCGTAAATCTTCTGTCCGCCGGGCCCCTCTCGGCGGCCCCATATCTCTAGAAATAAAAGGAAGCTTTAGCCTTAATTTGGGCTTGCGCTTTATCTCTGTCACCTTTTCAGCTAGTGAAACAAAGTGGTGGATACATGGAAAGGCACCCTGGCCTGGGAAGAAGATTATAGCACTATTAGTTAAAAAAAGAGTCTGAGCTGTTACTTTGTATCTATGGGTCCATTGTGGTTATTATTTCGGATCAGCACACATGTTCGCTGTCTCTACAGTTGGTTGGTCACAGGTTCATGGAGTAATTGGAGGAAAGCAAGTATATATAACACACATAATTTCTTTCTTTCTGGCAGCAGAACCATTTCTGAGTGGACATTAATTTCCCCATATTAGCGAATGACTCTCTATAACGGAATGTCCCAATCCCCCCTCCACGTGTGGTTTAGGACCCTTAGAATGCCCACCTGCAGACCTGGACTCGCTCCATTTAATGAAGTCCCCCCACATTTACCACCCAGTTTCTTTCAGACAAATTACCCTGCCCGATGAAAGCCTCGCAGAGTTATTGCCCTCACACGATAACAGCGGGGTCCCGAATTCTCAGGGCAGCGCAGGTGCTGAGGCATAAGGATATGTATCACGAGACACCGAACCCAAATCCGCACCGTACCCGAGTCACTCATAAGCGGACCCTTTAACCCTTAAACGCTTGGGCGCTAAATCTAAAAGGAAGCCCCCCATAACTTTATGGCGCCGTGCTTGTCCTACGACACTTGTGCGGGTCTTCACTGGAATCAACACGCATCTGCTGAAGAAGTGTTTTCCTGCCAAGGGTTAAGCCCGGTGGAATTGTGGGAAAGTGTCACTTTACTAACAGGTTAGCGGACTGGTGGAGTAATGTAACAGGAAATTTAAAATTACTTTGGTACACTCAAGGGCATCGTGAATATTAAAACTTGCGCGATCACATCAGCTGCGCGTACGAAGGCTGGAAGTCTCTAAAATGCACTGTATGGAGCCGTTTTACACAAAGGCCATAAAAGAACCATAAAAAATAGGATTGTTTGGCCACTATAGGCAGCCTGTGGAACTGATATGTACCTCTGTCTAGCATGTCTAGCAACATATCCTCATACCTGCCAAGTGTCCCTTTCCTCCCTCGATGTGCCTCTTCCCTAGCTTTGAGCTTGTAATGTTTGCTGGAGCTTGGACAGTTTCCATGTTGCGGCATCTCCAGGTGCGATGGAAGTCATAAACTTCGAGGGTACAATAACAAGCTCCGGGGCAGCCAGCGGCCATTTTAAAATCTGTTGGCATCGGGGGAAGCATATACTTATGGGCCATATGCCCCCAGAGGGACCTTAATACTTTGAAACCCTCCACCCCGTTGGGTACGGGATGAGTAACTGTGATTAATGATTTTTTATTTCTTCGGTAATTTCATGAGTTTCAGGCGAGGGCCTGCGAGTCGTCTATTTATTCGCATGGTCTTCAGCTTCACCTCGGGTGGTGGAAGCCCCAACGTGTTTACCGATGTGGCCAGCAGGCAAGTTGCTCTGAAGGACCACAGCTCTCCCTCTCTCTTTTTTTACAATGAGAAAAGGCGCTTGAGGTGGCCGAAAACCTCACGAAAGGCAACCAAGGGTGTCAGAAAAACCTTTAAATGGCAGACAATGCTACTCTCCATAAACACATGCAGTGTGAGCGGGTCTCACGATGTCTTCAAGTGAGTGAGCGGATAATGAAAGTTTCTGCACCGTTTTGCCCCCGCGTTCCGCAGCAGAATATTTGCCCCCACCATGCTTGCAAACAATTAAATACACTGCTGATGGAAGGTGATTAATAATTATTGCCCTCATCTCAACAGAGACAGCTGGGATATGAATCCCATATCGGTTTATTTTAACCGTTTTAGAACCAGAGGGGTGAGCTTTGCGTTCCAAAGTCAAGTGGGTTAAACGAGCGGCCAGCCTGTAAACTGTAAACTTTCCCAGGTGGTCTCCGTTCTAAAAATGAATCTTATAAAAGCAAAAATAAACAATTTCAGAAAATGTTAAAACCAACGTCACTTATGCAGGGTACAGTTATTTAACCCCTAGCGAGCCCCGAAACGTGCAGTGCCGCATAAAGAGCAATTGTTGTGCAATAACCATAGCAACGGTTGTTGCTGTTAACTTTTCTTTTTACCGCTTTGCACCAAAATGTTTTTTTCTGTCTTTCTTAAACTTTCCTATCTCTGCCGGGGAGCCAACCATAAACCAGCCTGCAAATCCATTCTTTTGACATCTTTTTCTTCTGGCGTTCGTCTGCTTCGGGAATAGACGTCCCCTAAATCTCTCAGCCTTCTAAGTATTTATTTTTCTTGCTCTTTTTTTAAATTCTTGAAGAAAAAAAAAAAAATCATAAAAATACTGATCCAAAACATTTTTTTCTCTCCTTCCTTTTATAAACGGATCCTTATGGCTGAACGTGTATGTTGTTTGTAAGCGGGTATTCCGTGCTTAACCCTTTTAATGACCGAGGGCAAGCATCGCGCTCATGAAGCCCATAAGCCTTTCCCGAATTGGACGGGGGGGGTAAGATTTAATACCCGATATTGAACCTCACAGCTTTGGCCATGTGTACATCGCTATGGAATCTGTTGGTGTTTTGAGATTAATAGTGCTTTAATTGCGCATGATCCGTGGGGTAAAGCACGCCGTGCCTGTGCTGTATGATCCATACGGGGGTCCTTGTCTAACCTTGTCAGCGCTGTGCACCGTAAAGCATTTGGAGGTCTCCGCTGCCCCAGGGTGGAAAAAAAAGATGTCTCTGGGGGGATTGACAACGTGCAGCTGGTCCGCACTCCCCTGTCTTCATCGAGGAGATCCTAGGCATGGGGCACCGATGGACGGTCTCAGGCACGCAGCAGGAACTCATTAGAAGGGATTCATCACTCTTGACACCCCGTAATCTGTCATAATGTACTCTCTACGATAGGGAGAGGATGTTGCAATAGCCTCTGTTGGTTGGGGAACATTCCTGCACAGTACATACCCTTTATACATTAAGCCACGGTTAACCCCTGGAGAACCTGGCGGTCTCCAGTAGCGCCACTTCGTAATTGGGAACCTCTGAGCTCGCAGTCTATTGTCGGACACCAGTCGGTCAACGAAATAAGGGCCTAAGGTGAATATATAGTTTGTGTCAAGAGTGAGAAGAACCTCAAATCACGTTGTTGGTTGCATGGTGTATATTAAGACCACCCGTCCGACATCTTAAGATGTTCTCGATCGCTCCAGAAATATAACCATTCGGTCCGCAGAGAGCGGGATTCCTTCTGCCGCCGTTCTAACCAAGTATTCCTAGCCAAAGCCTGACGTGGCACTGAGTTTTGGGCCAAGGTTTAGGTATTATGCCTTTTATTAATGTATCTCTTGTGAAGGATTTGCTATTATTGATAATTAAGGTAAATGTTATTTTTATTATCATGCTGATGCGGGATCTAGAAAATAATTGTTTTCACCCTTATACAGCCCTCGGCAGCTAAAATGTATTAGTCTTATAAACACTAAACAAAGCAAATGAAAAACTTTTGAACGTTTTGATTGGTTCTTCAGAGGCCAATCACCTGTGAGCCCCGACCATAACTTGAATAGATCATGCAGTGCGTTGCGTCTTCAGGGGTTGAGGCCGCCATTTTGTCGGCTGCGCCGCTGGAACTGACGACATGGACAATTCTAATTGTGATTATAAAGAGAAGACCTCACGTCTCATTTCTGTCCCTCGCGTGGCCCTACCGAAGCCGGACCTGGGGTGCGCGACTCTCCGAGCCTAAGCGCTGCCTCGACTTATGCCTTGTGTCTTCTGGAACGGCACCGGCCCTGCCGGTATGTCCTTCAGCCGTCGGGTGGGTGGCACGCTCCTAATTTTTTGGCAATGGGGCTCTTGTAGTATTTACAGATCTCTGTCAGTGGTCTGCATTACCTCACTGCCCCCGGCCTCACCGTTTTCCACATGGCGGTAAGAATTATAGGGTATACATTCCCGGACACACACATGCAGAGGCCTCCCCTCGTCCAGCGCGAACCGAAGAACGGATTCATACGGCGAGCACATTGGCTGAGTTTATCCTCCTGGAATTAATTGGAAGCCAAACGAGCCTTCTTACCTTTCCTGTAACCCCAGTCCCCCTCTCTTTGGGCACCTACTCCCTGCCAGATGTTCCTAAAGATAAACAAATGGAAGTCATAGGCTGACGTTATTAACCTCAACAGAGCTCCGCCAAAGCTGATTTTGTGTTTTGAAATACCTGATCATCCGACGTCGGTTCAGAAAAGCCTGCGGTGGGCTTAATAACGTTAATCCACCACATTTTTTTGGCCTCTGCCACCCCCAGTAAATTCGTTATTTTTAAGGTGCCGAGAGATTTTAGGAAACGGGGGGTTTAAAAAATTCTCCGCCGAAAGCCAAAGTTTTGATTGCAGCATTTGTAGGGCGAGGGACCTTTTTGGGGAGGAAGTCTGCGGCTTTGTCTTTGCTTTTTGTCCCGGTGCGCTGAAACCAAATGACAATTTTAATACAGAGGGACGCTGTTCCAAAAACAGGCTTATTACACCCAAATTCCCAGCAGGCACCTGGGTTTCTGTTCTTGTTCAATTTGCATATAAATGTGCATGTTATAGTAGTAAAGAAAGTCCCAATAACTGGTGTTATGTACTAAAATGTATTTTCTCATCTAACCCAAAATGAACGATTTCTGTTCTTCTCTTTGGTTTTACCCCTTTTTCTGTTCCGCGGGGTAGCATCCGCCCCCATTTAAGAGCGTTTAATACACCCTTGCGCCCCCTCATGTGGCTGGGCTGTTTATTCCGGGGGTTACTTTGTTGCATTGTTAAAAGGAGAGAGGCTTATACATTAAACGCCAAGGAAGCGGCTGTTTAAAATTCTTGCCCCACGCTCATGCTAAATAGACTTCCTCTCTATCTGCTCCGCCATCCATCTCGCGTCCCAGCGGGCCGTACAGAGGTGAAAATCTGTCGGCTCGCTGAGCCGTCCGTCCCGGGCGGTTTTATCCTGCATTAACACAGAGATCAGAGCGAAAGAGTGACAGCTTTACGAGTGCGAGGTTCCGTGCTCATTATTTCTCAATGAATCCCATGTGCTCCCCTCGGCTCGCTCTGAACATTAGGCATTTGCTCTGAAAGAATATTCACTGGTGAAAAATGCCGTCCCTGACAACGAGGCAAGATGTTTCTGATTTACAGAGCCTGACGACGTGTGCGTACATATGTATAACGTGTTACGGGCATGGTGTGAAATCAGCCTTTCTATACCATGAACGGAGCGCTTCCTGTTAAAAAAAATAATAATTAGAAACGAGACACGTTATGAAAAATCAAATAAAGAGACCACCGAAGCCACTAATGACGATTTATTTGTCGTCGTACAAAATATCATGAATTCCACCTAAAACAGACACTTTACAGCCTCATTAGTGTCCCATCCTACGTGCTGGTACCTGAAGAAGACGTGGAGCATGAGTGGAGTGTGAGCCGTGGAGTGCTTGACGTTACCCTGACCCAATGGCTCACTTGGCAGTAACCTCTTAAGTCTTTCTGAGTTCCGGGTTCTGAATTTCAGTGTCTGGTGACGCTTTCTGCATCCGGTCTGTTCGTGGTTATGAAGCGTTCCATCGGTGTCCATGGTGACTGCACCGCATTAAGCATTCTGCTTAGTGCTGTTTTATATGTAATCCCTCATGGGCTTCTTGCTCGGATATCGTGGACATAGGCAGGCCACCGAGGAATGAAATGTGTAACACGGAAGAATCTTTCTTAAGCGGGGTTACTTTGGGACGAGGTGAAAAGCTGTCCACCCAAAAACCCATGCCTGACCCTTCTGGAACAAAACACGCTACACTGGAGTCTCGAGTCTCCGGCTTTTAACCACTCGGTTCTCCTCCCTTCGGAAAGGAGAGGAGGTGGAAACCGGTGTCTTCCAGTGATTCTCGTGGTACTTTACGTGGGAGGTTTCTTTTTATGTTTCAAAGGCCCTTGACGTGCCAGGAGGACTCTCCCGTTCCGCCAGGTTCTGCCAGGCTCTCATCAAAGGCTCGGCGGCTGAGACGAGAGCTTCCATGCCGAGCTGGGTTCTGTTGACCATCCTAAATCATATCCCCGCCATATTTAGCGCTCTGTCAGCACTCGCCGGCTGTGGAAAATAAGATGGGTATATGAGACCTTCCCCGTCGGCACGGCAATTGAATAAAAGCATGAAGAGAGAACGAATTGATTTAATAAAACGATTATATATAAATCCATTAAAGTAATTAAAAACTAAATATTGACTTCCATAACTTTATGGCAAGTTCAGAACCTTTATTTTTTTTACGGGGGTCTGTAGAAGGTGGAAGATATACATAGGGGGCAGATGCAGACAGCATAGGTATCTTTGACCCACAGAGCTTACAATCTACATTAAGCAAGTCCATGTGCACATGGAAGCAATGGGACTTTAAAGACCTCCAAATAAACCAGAATCATTGACGGTAGGCACGGGAAGCCTACCATTATAAACAATTTTAATGATATCATTGCTGGCAAGGATGAGCGTCCCCTGGACTGTCCTCCAGAAAGTTGCCCCGTTGCTCCAGATGCATAATGGAGAGTTACGGAATAATTACAAGGACAGGGCAGAAAGGTTTAGCGTTTTCCTCCTAACGCCCTCGCGGGGTCTCCTTGACGGGAAAACGCACATGAAGCGTCCATTCCATTTACATGTCATTGTTAGGTGTTACCGACGAGCGCTCAGCTGTGTGCCATGGGGAATTCTGAGTGCCTTTTCCCCCCTTTTATATTTTTCCCTCTTTCCCATCGGAGCTGAGGGGAAAAACTGAGACCCAGAACGCTTTCACAAAATATGTGGGAGGTAAATTATTTCACCCCTCGATCCGAAAATAATGGAAAAAAAAAAAACCAAACCAGCAACGGGTACAAAAATATATCGGTAACCATAGACCATTCGCAAGACAAATACATCACTGGTCTTTTTTCCTCCCCACATTGTGTCGTGCTATGATACAAGGACTGACTGATTTTTCCATATGGAAGAGTAGAGATCATTTGCTCCAAACCAAGAACATAAATATCATTTTTAAACCCTTAGAAGGAGGAAAAAAATCCCGGAGGAGCGGAGGAACGGACAGATGTCGGGTTAGGGCGATTGCAGCTCATTTGGATCCCTTTATGAAGCACAAGTCTTCTGGCAATTGCAATGATTAAAACCTTCCATCTTGAAATGTATCATCATTTTTACCAATTATATGTTTGTGCACCTGGTAGGCACCCCGCCGTCCGATTACACACAACCAGACCATAAATCAGCTTCATGCCGACATGACCCAAAAGAATAACACTCTGGCCGATCCGTTTTTTTGTGTGTGTAATTAAAGGGGCAGTCTAGTCTAAGAAAAAAAGTAATGCACTTACCTTCAGGAGAAGCTGCAGCTCCAAAGCCCACCTTATCGTCTGATGTTTTGCTCCATGGATTGACGTGGCAGACAAGTGCCCCCGTTGGAAGCGATCCCTGCACGTTCGAGACCCCCCTGCAAGCCTCGACCGAGCCAGTTGTGGAGGTGACTGGTGGTATCTTACGTGTCATCTCCTGCATGACCAGTTCCTAGGGGGCGGGGAAAAGGCAAATTCTCTGCAGACTCCCCCCATGCATTTACAACAGGGGCCACACTTAAAATTAAAGGGACCAATTGGTTGTCGTATGCATTGGAGTGCATATGATGGCTGGAGTGTCCCTTTAAGCTACATCTGGTACACGGTGTATACTGGATGCATTTGTATTACCCAGAATCCTTTTCTGTTGTGTCCCATCTATAATTCATAGATTACATGGCGTAATGGATCATACTAGACTTCCGTGATCTCCATCGTACTTTGCACAAACCCTGTCGGCTGACATGGAGTCAATACCCAAAAGATACAAAACCAGTCCCAATGCGTTTTGGGAGAATTACGTGGCGACATATTGTTTTTTTCTCTTATGTTAGTTTATGAAAGTATTTTTTTCCCTTCTCAAAAGATTCTACAATGGAATTGATTCCGGGGTAATTGGACGTTTTTAGTCTGTTAGTCAAAACAGTTTTTCCTCTGGCTTGGAGAAGATGATGAGAAGAAGCGGAGTCTTATGTGTTTTCCATTGGCCAGAGTTGGCTGAACGTTGCCCCCCCTCTAATTCCATCCCTTAATTCCAAATGGTCAATTTTATTGGGATTGTTATCGCCATAACCGCCACGTTATGCTGTGTGTGTGAACTCTTTGACCATTCCTGGCCCAAAAACGCTAACATGGTGCAGTTTACAGGATCTGCCCACGGTGGAGGACCTGTAATCGAGAACCAAAGTATCCATGATTGAAATGTATTGACTCAACTGGCATGTGCAGGACCACTTGGTTTGGAGCTATTTGCCCTCTTCTTCTTAGAAGGTACTTTGACATCCTTGCATACCTTCCACTGTTTTAAATAACCAACGAGGGACCCTTATATTTTGGGCGTTGAGGCTGGCGGCTTGGTAAGAGGGCTTTTCTAGGACTTCATTTTGAACCCAACCTCTTCTCCAAGAAATCCGTGATTCACAGCAGGAAAAATAAAGGGTTAAACAAGTTTCATTGGTGATCAGAGAGTGTGTGGGGCTTCACAGCCAGCAAGCCTTGGCATCTAAATGGTGAATTTGGCCTATGCCTCGTTGTCCAAGACGCTCGGTGCGATGCTACTATTACTTAAGGTTGACCGATCCATCAGGTTTCCGGCAGATAATGAAACCGAGTCGTTAAATTATATTCGTTAAAACACGAGCCCGTAAACCCGGCGACTTGCAGGGGGATTCGGAAAGCAGAGAAAGGCCAGAGAGTTGTGGCGCGTGCCAAAAGATTAGTGCTACAGATCGCATGAAAAGGAGTCACTGGGGTAGGGTTTTTATGAGAGTTTTTATGGCTCCATTTCCAGTAGACAGCT
>VKOC01025077.1:0-29185 GCA_009364415.1 Spea multiplicata
AAATTATATGATACAATCAAAACAATGCCATCTAAAGAAAGCCCTTCTTGTCCTAAAAAAAACAATATATAACTTGTGTGGGTTCAGTAAACGGGAAAGAAGAAAATTACAGCTGAACACGAGCAGCGCAGAA
The DNA here is from genome assembly GCA_009364415.1 of Spea multiplicata. NCBI lineage: Eukaryota > Metazoa > Chordata > Amphibia > Anura > Pelobatidae > Spea > Spea multiplicata. The sequence goes on from VKOC01025077.1 coordinate 134, forward strand.
ATGTTAAAACAGCCATTGTCATGAAGGGTACAAAAAGTAAAATCAGCCTTTGTCACGAAGGGGTTAAAATATAGCTTTTATTATTATGTCATAGTAAAATAAGAAGGGGATTAGAGAAATGCCAATGTCATATAGATAAGTGTTGTGTGCACAGAGTACAACACGTTAATGTAATTTTAAGTTTTTTTTATTCTGATGTTTGTTTTTAACACCCAGTTTGTTCCATAAATTATTTTAAATGAAAAATTTGCATATATTTTTTATCCAATTAATTGACAAAATAATCGGCCAACTAATCGATTATGAAAATAATCGTAAGTTGCAGTCTTAGAGTGTTATTTTTTAATATTTTTAGAAAATGACACAATATTTCCCCCAGAAAAGCCATGTGGACATTCTAACACAGTGCTGACAGGCTCAATTCACGCTAGGGGATGGAAGAGGAAGCAGCAGAGGAGGTATGCATCGATTACCCGTTAATTGTGGGTACTCTGGTGACTGGCTATGCTGCGGACCGTGACAGGCTCCTCCCCCTAAGCAGAGACCTTCGGGCTCTCAATGGACCAGGTTTACGTGGAAAGCTCACACTAACACATCGGCATGTATCTTTTGGGCATCTTCCCAAGAATTCTCATTGTCCTCGTATCCTTTCCATTGAGTGAGGTATTGCAGACATCCTCTTAGCCCAGATACTGGATTCCAGAAGGCAATCTCGTACTCCTCAGTATCGTTGATGACAACAGGAGCAGGAGGGTCAGGATGTCTGTCCAGAAAAGGATACTTGTTCCAAGGTTTCAGAAGAGAGACATGAAATACGGGATGGTTTTGGGGGTAGTGACATGATGCTTATCCAATTGTTTGTATCGTTTTTGTGCCTTGGTAAGACTGCAGATACGTTTTAGTAGTTCATCTTCATGATCTGTTCCGTTACTGAAGGAACCGATCTGGGGATAGGAGAACCAGGAAGCATAGAAGGGTGGAAGCAGTAGTTGGAGAAAAAGGGGGACATACGCGTAGAGGAATGGATGTGATTGTTATATGCGAATTCGGTATATTTTTGAAAATAGGAACCACATCTGCCTTCCTCCAATCCTCTGGTACAATTCTTCAAATAAAATAATCCTGGAAGATTAGAAACAGAGGTTCACTTATTTCCAGACATAACTCCTTAAGCACTTGTGGGTGAATACCGTCAGGCCCCGGAGCTTTGTTGACATTAACTTTCTTTAGTTGCTGCAGCACCTTGTTCTGAGTATCCTAGTCAAATTTGTATGCAAATCTTTATGCAGTTTGTCATTTGCATTCCCTTGCTAGTTCATATCTTATATAAATTATAACTAAATTATATATTATAATTATATAATAATTATAATTATTATAATATAATCAGACATACAAATCCTGTATTTGCAGGTATACAATAATAATGTATGGAAACATAGCATAGCAGATATGAATCAACAGAACACACAAGTCCAACATTGCAGGTATCGATCAACTGGAATTTACAAAAAAAACCTCAGCATTAAAGGTATAGGTAAAACCCCCTAAATTACAGGCATAGATCACGGGTTGCAAAACCCAAAGCCAGCCCTGGCGTCCACACTGCCCACATAGAACCTGACCAACACCCAGATAACACACATAGGACTTGCAATCTTTGTCCCCAAACAGTCCAGCATGAGTCAACTTTGACCCCAAACAGCCCGGCCTGTGCCATCTTTGTCCCATAAACACCTTGTCTGTGCCACCCTTGCCTTTCCACAAATCAAATATACATTTTTGATACACACAAACACTTTTGCAATCACTAATTTACACTTTCATTCACACCAATTAATTAATTCTCTCCCTCATTCAGACAATTCATCCACACAATTCATTCATTTTCTCACATTTATTATCTCTTGATATTGATGGAATTTACGGTATATTTTGTATGCTCTCTTAATTGTTCATTCTTCACAGATGTGTATGTATATGCTGTGCTTCTCTGCTGTGTGGGCATCCTTAGCATCATGACCTTCCTTCTCATTCTCCTGTGCCAGGGCATATACCACATGAGGCACTCCAAAGGTGAGAAGCCATATTTAATCCTGTTAGAATTAGTTATTTGATTATTATTTATTGCTTTATATAGCAACATTAAATTATGTAGCACTGTACAATGGGTAGAAGGACATAAGTAGTATATAACATAACAATTTGACTTACAGAAACACCAGGTGAGTAGGGCCCTGCTCAAACAAGTTTTCAATGTAGAAGATTTGATATCAAAATGTATAGACTACTAGAGGTTCTATTCACCTTTTTCAAGCTTGATAGTTAAACCTTTAGGAAACTGAAACACAAACGTTGAATTCCTGTTGAATTTAACGGAGTCTGTGTTTTGTTGCTGAGCTACTGGCAGCAACCAACAATGGGATTATTCACTTAATTAAGCAGTCATGCACCAAGTCCCATTTGCAGATATTCCATTGAATATACCAATTTTTAACTGCCCTTTTTTAAAATGCCAAATCTGGTGGCCCGATGGGATTTTGCATTTGAACTATTAGTCATAGACAGTATACGAACCATGTGAAACATAACTAGAAAATCATAGCTGGCTTACCATGTAAAAAGGGTAGATGTGTTATAGTTGGGACGAACACCAAAGTGTTGGAGCAGGAATATGGTTGCAATATCGACCATGTTTTTCAGGACAAATCTAATTTTTATGTGTTGTTGTCCGACACATTTAATGTGATTTCATTGAGTATGTGGTATGAATAAACTTCACTGTATTCATTTCCTTCTGCAGGATAGCGCTTGTAGATTGTGGTCAGCAACATGCAAAAGTAAACATTGCAATATGGCAACCCTAGATAGAGAACAATTGTCTCAAAGCATACAGTGCAGCATTAATACAAAATCTACAGATACAGAGCTATAATATATTCCTGTATAGACTGTGTCAATTATATCTTGCAATTAATCACCCAATTGGTGCAAATTACCAACCGGGAGCAGGGTTCATTGGTATACAAGCTAGAAAAACAGCAATAGAGCTGCTTATCCTGCTTATCTTATGTAAACATATATAAATATATTTTTATTTAAATGCTGTCTATTTATTGGTGCAGCACTAATTACTGAGGCTTATCATTGCAATTTGCTTAGGACTTTGTGTTTACACCCTTGTTAATTGCCTTTTTCACTAGGTGTACCCTTAACTCCCTTGCTCTTCTTAGGGCGAACGCTGGCACCATCACTCAAAATACAGTAAATATTTCAAATATATAAAGAAAACAAACATTTGAAGTGTGACGATATTAAATATAGCATGGAGCTATACAGGGGGATTACCTCTTAGTAACCGAACCTGAGGGCTCGGGTAACCATGCAACTGCTGGAGTGCTCTATATAAGTGTACATATATCCTCTGCTTCTAAGCTCATTTAACCCCATTATGTGCCTGGCAAATTAATTGTCAGCACTGCACCAATGAACCATAACTCCAGCAGCATGCTATGGAACTAAATTTCGCAAAAACTGGACTATTTTGATTAATGTAATTAAATTTAATTAAATTGAGTAAAAAAGGGGATATGACAGCGGCAGCAGTAGTATTAGGGAGCTGAGAGTGCATAAAGACACTGAATTGCCCCCAAAATTGGACACATTTTTGAAGGCAGGGCAAGGAACAGGGCAGGTATTGGCAGAAAGACTTAATCCTCCCAACGTATTAGAAAAAAGAATCTCCGAGTAAGGAAGGATATTGAGGCTTAGGGACAGACCAGGGTATGGACCAGTTACACGGGCATATTATAAGGTGTGCATTATGGTTTCAAAACTGTTTAATTGTTATATTTGGTAGAAAGCAAAAAAAATACCCACAAACAGTATATATTTCTCTAAAGCAGACAACCCAGGGTATTTCATCAGGAGCATTTTAACAATTTCTATGCAGCTGTTTGGCAACCAATAACTGCCAAAGAAATAATTTCTTTCCCTCTTTTCACCCACACGTCTGTGTTTTATTTATTTTTTTGTGCTTTTTTTTCTGGATATTACAGGCCATGTGGTGGAACATGCCTGTTATTTATTCCAAGCATGACATTTTCACATTTTGCTTTAGTGGCCCTGTGTCTCATTTGGGCCTGTTTAACACCCTCCTAATTCAAAATACCCCAAAAAGTATATATTTCTGTAAAGCAGAAAACCCAGAGTATTTCATTAGCAACGTCTGGACAATTTCCTGCACTTTCACCTACACTTCTGTGTAGGATGTTTTGCACAGGTTGAGTTATGGGTGAGAAATTCACCTAACATTATTCAGCTGCATCTGCAGATTACAAAAATAACCAACATGCATAATTTGTTTGGTTTAGACAACTGCATCGGGATGCGGGTCCCATGGGACCCGTCAAAAAACTTGGATGTTGGACCCATGAATCACAGCCATAAGGATCAATGAGAACACCCTTTGTTTTTGACTACATCTACCTATCAGTCATTGATATGTATCCTCATACACACAGTCCCTTCCCACTTTCCCTCATCAAGGAGCACCTAAATGACTTGTTATTGCACCAGAGTGGCGTGCAATGGCGGTTACCTGTGGCAAATGAATTATGAATCCTACCGAAATGTGTCACTTTTGCAAATCGTCTTCGTTGGTTTTGTTAGGACACGCATAGTAATTGGAAATTCGTACGAAAGCACGAAACAGGCAAGATTGTATAAATCCAAATGCACAAGTCTACCGCTTATCCTTCTAGATCACCCAGACCAGGAGTAGGCAAACTTCAGCTCTCCAGATGTTGTGGACTACATTTCCCTTGATGCTTTGCCAGCATTATGACTGTAAGAGCATTATGGGAGATAACCCACAACATCAGGATAGCCAACGTTTTCCTACCCCTGACCCAGACCAGCATGAATCCCTCAACCTTTTCATGTTTCGGGTATATTTGAGGATGAATGATGTACCCTGGTCTGCCCGGAACACAAATAATTCCCCAATGTCTCTGAAGCATATAGATACCACATATGTGTATTAACGTTTGCATCACATGTTCACGAGAGACAAGGGCCGATCTTAGTACCAGGTGGCCAAGTTAACCACGTTAATAAAGGAGGAGTCCACCACTGAAAGAGCAGGGCCAGCTGGGAAGATCATGGATCTCCCTCTAACCAGGCCAAAAGAACATAAGGTCTGTTCATACAATCCTCTATTTTAGTGCTTCCTCGCATTGAGTGCCATCGATTGATACTGAGCACCGGGATATAAGGGCCCACTGAAACAGGGGGCTGTAGGAACAGACCTCACACTCCCACCACAAGAATCAAGAAGACAAAAAAGAAGAGAAGAATGGTAAGAGATTCACTGTTACACATGCCTAACCCAGGAGCATTCTTTGCTATAGTTTTGTATTAAAATTGATAGTGCCCTTAGCAGAGTATTAAAATGTCTGCCATATGTCATCTGCATAAGCGATTAGCTTTTGTTCTTTGGTGCCAATTCTAATGCCTTTAAAGGTGGGCTTGATTATTGATTTCAATAAATTTATTAGACAGATTTTTTTCTAAAATGACAAAAGATAATCATAATCCTGTTCCACCCTCCAAATATGATCCTGATAAAGTTGTGGATTCCTATGATTTAGATCACTTGATTTATTTAAATAGCATTTTTAATGAAAATGGGAACAATGATTTTGTTAAATTACAAACCAATATGAGGCTGGATAAAGGAATGTATCTTGATGTCTTTAAGAATCTGGTTGAGAAAGATCTTTGGAAATTAGAAGTGAATCCTAAAAAGAACAACTTGACCCCTGCTGAGAAAACATCCTTAAAATGTCTTAAAGATTTAGATAACATTGTTATAAGAGAAGCTGACAAAGGAGGCGAAGTTGTGTTGCAAGATATAGAAGTATATAGAGCCGAAACTATACGATTAAGTTTGGATATTATATTTTATATTTGTTTGCCGTTTGATCTTACTCTGAAATTTATTGAAAGCCTATGTGTTATCATACAGTCAGCTCTGGAAAATTACATCACCTGTAGAGATGAATACTCAAGTATTCAAGGTATTAAAACCCCGAGGGTCCCTATCTTCTATTACCTTCCGAAAATACATAAGGATTTAAAAAATCCTCCAGGCCATCCAATTGTCTCAGGTAAAGGATCATTGGCATCTAACCTTTCCCTGCATATTGATCTTTTCTTACAATCGTTTGTACCATTAATGCCTTCGTATTTAAAATATAGCACAGAACTTATAGGTATTCTTGATGAACTTGTATGGACAGATGACTTGATTTTAGTTACAGCAGACATCCAGGCTCTCTATACCTCCATTCAACACCATGATGGCATTAAAGGTGTTATGAATATTTTAAACAAATTCGACTTTTTAGACCCATTACAAAATGGACAAGTACAAGATTTCCAGATAAAAAAGTTTTATCCGGAAGATTAAAGAGACTCATGCCTGATATAGTCTACAGAGATTAAACTGGATTAGTTAAAGGAAGAAGTGCATCTGATAATATATGAAAAGTGCTAAATCTCATTCGAAGAGTAAACTCCAACCATATTAAATCAGTCTTTTTGGCACTTGTCAAAAAATGCTTTTGATTGGGTAGATCAGATATTTATGGATCTAGTTCTTCAAATAATTTGTCTGGTCAGCTTGTTTACATGATGGCACTTTACTCTAATCCCAGTCCAAAAGTTATAGGCCCAATGATAGAATCAGATTGATTTCTGATGAAGAGTGTTGCGCTTTAGCACCATATATATATACTCTAGCAATGGAACCCTTAGAAACTATGATTATTTAATCCGATGAAATATGTGGTATAAAATAGGAAATCGGGTAACAAAAATAACATTGTATGCATCTAGTTATACTAAGAGTTAACAATGACTATGGAAGATATTTGAATTATAAACTAAATATTACTAAAACCTTAACCTTACCATTATATTTTTAATTTTGGAGTGGTCTATACATAGACTAGTTGAGGGGAAAAGATCAGATCTGAAATTAGGAATCTCACTAACTATCTGGGATTGTTAACCCCTTACAGACCAAGGACGTGCCAGGCACCTTATCAGTCGTTAACCGATCCTTTTTCCGTGACGTGCCTGGCATGCCATGGCATTGGATAAGCTTAGAAAGTGATCAGTGGTCACTCTGTTCGCTTTAACAGTGTTGCTGTAATGCTTCGATGTTGAGGCATTCAGCAACACCAAAAACTGCAGCAGGGGCTCTTTGTCACCCCTCCCCTGGGCCTCAATGTTTGCCTGATTTAAAACAGCTTAGGAAGTGATCAACACTGCTGAAATGCCTCAATAGAGAAGTTACCCCAAATCTGTGTCCGAGCTCCACAGTCTTTAGTCTCTCTGGTAATTTGAGGAAATGTGGCAGTCTGTACCAGGGGAAGAAGTAGTCCCAATGGACCTCTTGTACCCACCTCCCCAAAAACAGAACCCCTTCCAAGGTCAGGGCACATAATTTGTCGGAAGAGTCTGGCCATCAGGCCCCTCCAGAAGCCAAGGGTCCATGACACTCCCTATATATCGTCATATTTCTTTCCACCCACTTATAATTTTTATTCCCTACCATTATCACCCCATGCTGCACTGCAGTCATCCCCCTTCATCTTCATGCTCCCTATAACTTCTCATCATCTTAATACCCTTCCCTTAGCATGTCCCTTAATGAATTCATACAATTTTACACAAGGAATGTAACTAGAAACCACAGGTTTTTTCATCCCTGCATCCAAACAACTTGCCTGTCCCATCCTTGCCCCCAAACAAGCCTGCCTATGCCATCTTTGGCCTCAAACAGCTTTTCAGTGCACTCAAGCAGCCTGTCTGTGCCACCAAACGGCCTGTGTGTTCCATCTTTGCTAAAGAGCCTGCCATCTTTGCCTCCCCAGCAAACACACACCCATGCTCAAACACACAAACACCTACACAGGTACACAATCACGCTCACACTTACACATTCATAATAACATACACACATGCATAGATTCTCATTCTGACATACTTGCTCTGTCTCGCACACCCTTACCTCACCTGCAGCTATCTCTCTGTCTAAGAGCAGTCCCTTTAAAGCTGCTCTCTCTGCACACCATGGGCCCCCAGCTTTCATCTCTGCCGCTCGCACACGGGGCAAGCAGCTTCGCTTTTACGGCAGGGTCATGGTTGACACTCAGCGCCATGCCAGATATGACATACGCATACGCACAGTGAGTAATTTTTACATATTACCGTATTTGCTCGATTATAAGACAAGGTTTTTTTCAGAGCAAATGCTCTGAAAAAATACCCCTCGTCTTCTAATCGGGGTCGTCTTCTAATCAGACCTCAAATAGAGGTCTGATTATGAGACTAAGATCCAGATCCCCCGCACCGCTGCAGGGGACCTGGATCCTCCTGTCTCCCCCCCCCATTTAACACCACCAAACACACACTTACCGGTGCTTCCTGCTGTATTGCCGGGGCAGCGGGTTGACGTCTACGCAATCCGCGTAGACAACGTCCGCTGCAGCCGGAAGGAGGTGTGGCTAGCAGCGGGGGTTGTCTGCGTCCGTCGCGCAGACCTTCCCCGACTGTCAGAGATCAGAGTTCGGCACCGGTGCGGGGAACTCTGATCTCTGACAGCCGGGGAAGGTCTGCGTGGTAAGTGTGTGTGTGTTAAATGGGGCATAGGGTATTTCTGGAATGCCTTATACCCCTATATGCCACTCTGGCATTTAGGGGGTTAAAAGGCATATTATGGGGCAGAGTGTTAACACCTAATACGATAAGTCAGAGACTTACTCAACATATTGAAATTTTCCATCTTGTAGAACAGTTGGTTAGGTGTAGTTCTCTCTTTGTGTGAATGTAAGCAAAAAATATATATCAGCAAAAACAAAAAGTCTTATAAAATACAGGTGAAATGCTGGAAATAATATATAATTTCTTTAACATATACAACAACATATGAGAGGGTCTCATAGAGGGTAGGTAAAATACAACATTTCCACCACAGGAAACATAAAATAAAGCAAATATATTACTAAAAAAAAGTGTTAATGTATGTAACCAGTATGATTTGTAGTTTATGTGAGGCATTTTATTTACTATTTCTGTATAAATAGCATTCAGATCAGATCAGTGCATAATTACATGCTATAAGCCGTTGGAAAAAGTAATCACATGCATAAAATGTTTGTTAAAGCCACCGTATGTTATACTAAATGGTTTCCTTTATTTTTCTTTTAGTGAAATGGAAGAACTCCCAAGAGCGGTGAGAACATTCATCACAGTCATTAACTTTGGAACCTTGTGTCTGCAAATTGTCATGCCTTTTTGATCTGTAGCATATTGCCTCATTAACCTTGCCTTTGAACATATTCAACCATTGTATTAACCCTTTTAATCAAGAGCAAGTGGCTTTTGGTATGTGGTTGGTTTTATCCCTTTAGTGTCCACCGCTCCCTATCCCATGCAGTTTTCATTCCAAGTTTAACTTCACAAAAGACACGGATTATAATACTGCATATTTAAAGCACAGCCTATGTTATTTAGGTGCCTGAGCGGGACCTAGCCACGGCTAAAAACCGGGGCGATGCCCGCGACAATTGGAACGTCGCTACTGATGCCCTTTGCCCCACCACGTCGCTCTTTTGAATTTATATTAAGCTTATGATGGACAACACTCGGTGGTGATTACAGAGAGGGAGGTTATTCGGGAACCCTCGTTTTATTACCAGTTTTTAGGACCAGGGATTACCCAGCCGCGGCTATGGAACTCTGGCGTGGCTACCGTCTGGACTATTCCCGGAGAAGTTTCCGACACTGTCAGATCTGGTTACTTTTTGGATTATCACATTTTTGCACCCTGAGCTCTCCAAGTAGGGTTTCAGCATGTTCACATGAAAGGTTCTGCGGATCCTTTCATCTGAACAGCGGGCCACTATGTGGGTGGTGTTGCAGAGCTGTTCTACTATCTGGTAGGGCCCTTGACAACCTGCTTGAAGCTTGTTCTGCTTGAGAGCCAGCACCTTCTGTCCCACCTGAAGGACACAATCCCTAGCTGACCGGGCTACGTTGAACGTTTTGGAGGTTAGCTCGCACCAGATCCTTTAACTTCTGGAGCCTGTCTCTGACCCTGAATAAATAAACTACCACTGAAGGGTCCTCCGTAGCTAGGGCTCCCTCCCAGTGTTCCCTCAGCAGATCTAAGGGCCCCCTTAGAACCAGGGTGTAATTTGATAGCACAGGGCCCCCACTTTCTCTAGTCCTAATATGGCCATAATTGGACATTGGGGCTCTGAGTGACACCTCTTTAAAGATTTACAGAGTGCAGCTGGAAAAGCACCCAGCGAGGAGCTCCAGGGCGATTAAATCCATTTCCCCCGGCGTAAAAATGTACAATGCCCAGGGTTCCCACTGCTTCCTACTCCTCTTAAGCTCTGGACCCCCTCAGTTTAATATCCAAAAAGCATAGTGATCTGTAACAAGGGGTCCAAGCTACACCAAGTTAAACTTCCAGCGGGTTGTAGCAAAGTTACAATTTTCTCTGGAATTCTACAGAGTCTCTATGTCCGTCCTGGTCAGGTGCATGGAGCATTTCCCGCCACGTAGAGCCCCCGGACGTCTGGCTAGGGCAGACCAAGCTGGGTTTTCCGGTCACTCAATAAGCCCAGGGTGACATGGACATAAGAGGAGACTGTGCAGGGGGTTCCCTACAGTTGCGATTACCCTTTTTCTCTGTTAACCCCTTCAGGTATGTCCATAAAACACATGCCAAGAAACCATTATGGACGTACCGGTACTTCCTGACATTCTTGAAGGGGCTAGTACACATCCCTCCCGCTACATGGGAGATCAGGCTGTCGGTAATCGTGCCGGAAAGCCGTTTGTCTGTCTAGACCCTACTGGGATATCCGATCGCAGTGTGATCACAGTGTGATCGGTGCAGAGGGATCGCAAGGAGGAGAGTGAGAAACCATGAGAAGTCGAAAGTTTTTGGGACACTGAGAACATCTGACGACAACATCCAGTTCCATTTGGGAAACTTGGTCTTTCCATTCTCACACCTTCCCGTATTGTCCCTCGAAAGATGGGATGAGGTTGCTATGTTTCGCCTCAATATCTTTGCTCAATGATGATTTAAACATTTTTGCTGAAGTGTTTGCCTTGCATCTGTGGAATTTGTCCCTAGGAGGGAGACTAAAGACAATACATTGAAAGTTCCATTAAGTCCGCTGACCACGGGTCATTCTCTGCAGTCACAGAACAGGCCTTTGATAGGGTAGACTGGACGTTTATGGCGGCCACTCAGAAAATCATCTTAGTCTGAATACTTTTTTTTTTTTTAAATCATCTTTTCATTATATATAAATCCCTCAGCTTCAGTTTGGATTAATGGGGGTACGCATACTCTAACTGGACACAGTAAAGCTGTCCATTTTCTCCCATGCTTTTTGTGCTTACTCTCTTAATTAAGGCCATTCGGAGGAATCTGAACAAACCAGGCATTTTAAGGTTCCTGCATATGCAGATGGGACTGATGTCACAGTCTTAAATGCTTCTCCTGTGGAGGCCTCCTTTCCTTCAAGATGATGCTGAAGTATTCAGGGATTTTGATGTCCAGTAACATCTCTATAAATCGAATAGAGACAATTTTCTTCCTTTGCTGACAACATTAGGTGGTGATCCTCAGACTTTGATCAGTGCCCCATATTTCCTTGTGGGATGTTACATACCTGATTGCAGCATATCCACCTCAAGTGTTTCGTGCCCTCATTCAATAGCTGAGGTTGACCAATATTTTTTTTAAATTGTGTAGCTGATTTGTGAACGAGATTTACCCCATAGCAGTGGAAAGAAATGGTAGCCCTTTCACCCGATTGTTCCAGTAGCAAAGTGTTGGAGGTTTTTAGAAACTACTTTTGTTTTGCACAGTCAGTCAGTGGATGCTGGAGGTGTCAGGAGGCAGTTATAAGCTTTCTTCTGGTGGTCTTGCCCCAAGATACAATCTTGTTGCATAATACCACTAGAACCATTGTACACTGTTAGACTTCATCTTGGTATACTGAGTTCATTCAGGAAATGGAGGATTCGGTGCATACAGCAAGGGGGCATGAATAATATATGGGCCTCTGTTGGGTCCAATTTCTGTCCTCAGACCTATGTAAAAGCATGTTGCTGGAGGATATAGGGAGGAGAATAGCATGTTACGTGCGAAGGAGTTGATTTTCTATCGGAATAAAATAGATGGAATGAAGAGGTTTAGTTATCTCTACATTTTGTATGATTTATGTGTACTTAAGACCATCAAGCGGTTGGGAAGGTCTGCATTACCCTGGGGCTCGATAGTTTTTTGTTTTTTTGGAGGGGATAAGTTCAAGAGGCCATATCAAAAATATATAAGGTGTCTCAATTGGTATCTTGTATTTATGTCTTGACTGAATATGTGTTATACATTTTTGCAATTTTTTGCTAAAATACTTCAGTCTGTAAGTCTATATTTCCCTTGCTTCTAGGTCTTGTGGCCAGAATCCAAGTTCCATAGATCTGTGGTCTGTTCAGCACCACAAAAAGAAGAGGGCAGATGACCAGGAGGCTCCTCCTGCCATTCCCGTAAAAGGTAACCATGGGGATGATAGTTGCTTAGATGGTCAACTTGTGAATACATGTGGAAGTCTTAACACAATTAACATATTGCAAAACTAGACAGATGGCATATTTATGGGGAATTTTTCCATGGCCCACTTCCATGGGCTAAAGATGAGGACTTGAATTTGAAGGTTCTTTTTATTTTCATCAACATCCATGCTTCAAAAATAAAGAGTTACAAAGCACAAATATAGATCCAAACAGAGTCCCGTATGAAGATAGTGTACAGATAGAACAGCAGCCGTATCAACTAGGGAGTCCTATTACATGATTTTACGAAGTAAATTGTAATTAAATCACAGAAGTGCTTAGTATTTTAGTAGTACATTTGTTTTTATTGATTTATAGCTGTTGGGTTGCAAGGAGATTACTGAATCCAAAGAATGCATTGCATGCTTTATATCATTTAAAAAGAAGAGGTATAGTATGGATTAGAGGACTGCCAAAAAACTTGCGGGTGGTTTTACGGGAGTTGCAGGCGGGAGGGGACGGTCAGGCACTGTACCTGCGGGTCCCAGTAATCCCACGCAATCCCGCAAGGCTGCCTTCTCATTGCTCCCTCACAGCGTCTCTTTTTTTTTTTTTTGTTTAAAGTGATTTATTTGCATTTTCAACAAAGAAAGAGCAACCGTTGCCATTTCCATAGTGTTACAACAGTACATATCATGGTACAGTGACATGGGAACAAACCACGTCCTCACAGCGTCTCTTCTATTGTTCCGCCCAGGAACCCAGCGGAGTCACGTGATTTTACTTCCCGTTTCTGGGCGGAACAAGAGAAGTGATGCTGTGAGGGAGCAATGCGCAGGCAGCCTTAGGGGGCTGCAGCAAGATTGAGAGTGGTGTTCCCAATCCCAAGCAATCTCGTTCTTTCTCAAGGAGGCTTTTTGTAGATAATCCGCCTCCCAAGACCGACACCTCCACCACCACTAGTGCTGCGCCTGCTGTTCCCACCGGTACCGCCAAACCATTTCCTCCTAGCACCACCTCTTGCAATCCACCAAGTTCTTACAATGTTTTTGTGACGGTTAGAGAAATGGCTACACGTAGTGGAACTCCATTTAGCAACCTACCAGAGGAGCATGAGACTGAGAGGCCAAGTGCAGAGTTAGGCTCTGTTCTTCCTGCTATTACTACTACAAGTAGTAGTAAAACTAGTCATGATATCAGTCTTAGCTAAAACATAGCAGGTATTCGATTTGATCTGGCCAATGAAGAACTTGACTATGAGCCAGAGGAAGTGGAGGCGAGAATAGAGGAGATGAGTGGTCAGGAATCAGATTCCTCAGGGAGCAGTCTATGAATGACTAGTGCACAATTTTCCCCTTCTCCGCTACTACTATGATCATCACCACCACCAACAAAACTTACCAAATCTGGTAGTATTAAAGAAATTAGCAGTCCCACTAGCATTTCTGTGGTCAATACTCCAGTATTGTAACTGTGCCAATAGGAAGACCAACCACTGTTAGTAGCAGTTTAGAGAGCCCAGAGACGCAGAGTTCGCAGAACTAGTCCTGCTGCTGCTCATCCACCCAGAGCAGTAGAAGCAGCACCCAAAAGTGCACAGTCCAAGGCGGAGAGCGCCCCAATTTGAGAGCACTATAAAAGTGCAGAAGAAGGGCGCTATGGAAAGTGCAAACATTGTGGGAAGCTAATAAGCAGAGTGAAAGTGTCTGGACATTTCAACAGTGCTGCCATGCAGCATCATCTCAGCACTCAACACTACACTGTGTTATTGGGGAGAGATGCGGAAAAACGTACTGCTACAACAACTAGTACCATCTCCAGAGAGAGTGGAAAAAAACCCAACAGCTGCTTCTGTGCCAATAGCAGCTACAGCTAGTGCTGACAGGCAAAGACCAAGGCAGGTTGGAGCACTGCAACATGTCCAGCCCACCCTGGAAGATTTTGGGGCATTCCACTCCAGGAGGTCAATGCCCAAACAGCAGGCCAATAAAATAATCCGACTTATTGGGCAGTTCATTGCTGTTGGAAGGGCATCCTTTTCCATGATTGAAGGGGAGCTTTTCAAACAATTGGCTCCATAATACAAAGTTCCCTCACATTCCGCTTTCAGTAGGAATATTGTCCCCTCACGCATGGCACCTCATCTGATTGAGTAGATTGCCTTTCTTAAATTCAATCTGCCAAAGTTGGGGTACCCAGCTCTTAGCTTGGAAAGTTAATTTTCCCAAATGGTAAAGGTATTTTCTCCCTCTCGGCTGTGTCTGTTTGTGGTGTGGCAACGCCTGCTACCTCCGCTGGAGTGGCCAGCTTACGCTAGGGCCTAGTGTTTGAGCTCTGGACGTCCGCTGCCAAACATCATGGACTGCCAGTGTTTGAATGCTTTGCCCTGGGGGTGAAACAGGTGAGTGGGTCCTCAATTGCCTACTCATTCACTTTTTCCATTTTTCAAACATCTACTTTTTCTCTGTAAATGTTGCTTTTTCCTTCCTTTCATTTCATTTTTTCCATCTTATTCAGATAGATCTTTAACCAAACCAGTTCACTACTACTATTCTTAACCTTACATTAACCCTATAAATCTAAGCTTATTTTGAGTTTTTGTCCCACATTTTTTCATCTGCATATCTGTCAACAGCCCCTATTTTTCCGGGACAGTTCTGTTTTTTTCCCCCAGTCCTGTCCTGTAAAATTTGGGTTGTTAGAAGGTATGCCACTGTAGATAAGTTGCAAATGTTAGCCAAGTATGTAAAATTGGTCTAAAATCCCCTATTATTTGTTTATTCAACTTCTGTTGATGTTATATGATAAATATTCCACGTTCCTCCCAGGCCAAGTTGCTCAGAGTGTTTGAGACAACTGCTCTGAGCAACTTGGCCTGGGAGGAATGGGGATTTAATTTTAGGGCAAGGTACACTTCAGAGCACCTCGGATCTCGCCAGGATTTAAAGGTCCGTGGGTGCGACTCTATTGGTAGCCGGCAGGGGGCTCGCCTGGCATCAATGAATGAAGGGCAGTTGTTCTTCATTTGTTCGCACACATGAACCTTTAAATCCTGGCGCCAAAGCTGCTGCTGCTAGGGAACTGGTGAAAACAAAGATGAAAACGAACACGAAGAACATATACGAGTATTCGCTTACAGTCTAGAGTGAGCTCAATATTTAATTTTCTCAACCTTTAATTTTTCATGTTAAAAAGTTCTTTTATTTTTAACATGTTTTTCAGGCCCTTTGATCAGTGTGACAAAGAAAACTCAGCCATTCCCACTGCTGGTGAGTGCCTATAATATCATTGCTGCTTAAATGTACATGATATGATTATACACACCAAGTTTGAAGTCTTTTGCATAAGTGGTTTCTGTATAAAACACTTTTATTGATTTAGAACGTGTGTGTGTGTGTGCAAAACAAACAAAATGGCTGCTACAGGAAGCATCAGAGGGCGGCAGGTTGATGCATATCAGAGCTGTAGATTTTGGTGATTTTAGCATGTTGTTCATTTCCAAAATGGTGCCCCCTACAGGTGACATTGTCCCTCAATGGACATTGGGGCATCCATAGTGTCATGTGCTGTTGGTTGTAGTTGATTCTAATAAGGTTTAATAGCAGTGCAGGGGCAGATTTGCAATTGACACACAACCAATGGCGTTTTGGTGCACTGCATGCTCAAGTTTTAACGAAACAACTTACATTGAACAAACTTCACATTTGCAAGTGATTGTGAGCTGTGGTTCATGGGAAGAAGTCGATTAAAGAGAAATTGCATATAGAGGGTGCAATTGTAGAGCTAGAGACTTCAGTCGGGTCATGGTGTGGAGCAACTGTGAAAGTTTTAGATATATAGCTATGGTGGTTGCAGAGAAGAAGATTGTTGAAGTTGGAGAAAAAATAATGATTAAAAAACCTAGCGGACACAGACCATGTGACCTAGGGGCCCCAAGATTGTATGAGCACTATATAGTGGTGTCTATACATTTGAAGTGTTTTGGTGCAGTGTTTCAAGTTATTGCAGTTTTAAAAACAGCATAATAATAATAATCTGAGTAAAAACAATAGGTAGAGCAAGCGACTGCTTGGCCACCTTAAAGTAAAAAAAGGTAACTGTAAAATGTCTACAATGTGCCCAAATAGCTTGTACCCCTTGCACTCAAGTATAAAATAAAAAAAACTGTAGTATGTAAGGGAGCGTTATTACCGTTGTGATCCTGCACCCACACAGGGTACCAAACAGCACGGTCCTCTAGGGTATTAACGCCACATCTCAGTTAGGTAATCACCCACGATTTATTTGTAGTCCACGTATGAAGATATTTACAGGATTACATAGAACACAAATTCCCTACAAACAAAAGCCTAGCTCGTCTGAGCGCTTACTAACATATAACTCCCTCACTACTAAGGGTCTAAACTAAAACAAAACATAATCCCACCAACCTTTTTGATGGTCTCTTCTGTGCATAGCAAGCCCTGCTGCTTCCAAACAAACTCTCTCTCCCCTCCCTCTGCCCAACAGGTGAGGTTATAATGCAGTCAGTGCAGCTAATTACCTGCAGCTGACCGGTGCATTGGAGTCGGCTTAAACTCCCGGCCTGGATCCGGTGTCAGTCCAGGTGCATGTAAACTGCGGGGTGGAGCACCAGCCTGCCCTATATAAACCCTATAAAACCCTGCAAGATCGAGGGGGAATGTATACCCCTTCCACGACAACACCCCGCACCTTGTTACACTGTACAATACATGTTAGAAATGTTTAAACAAATTATTTTCAGCAGTGATATTTATCCTATAAAAGAAATCCTGGAACATTTCTGTGCCTTCAATATTTTTGTGCTAATAACCATTATGTATATTTATATATATATATAATATATATACACTCACTGGCCACTTTATTAGGTACACCAGTTCAATCACATGGTAGCAACTGAATGCATCAAGGCATGTGGACGTGGTCAAGACAACTTGCTGAAGTTCAAACCGAGCATCAGAATGGGGAAGAAAGGGGATTTAAGTGACTTTGAACGTGGCATGGCTGTTAGTGCCAGACGGGCTGATCTGAGTATTTCAGAAACTGCTGATCTACTGGGATTTTCATGCACAACCATCTCTAGGGTTTACAGAGAACGGTCCCAAAAAGAGGAAATGTCCAGTAAGCGGCAGTTGTGTGGACGTAAATGCCTTATTGATGTCAGAGGAGAATGGGCAGATGACAGAAAGGCAACTCAAATAACCACTCGTTACAACCAAGGTACGCAAAATACCACCTCTGAACGCACAACACGTTGAACTTCGAGGCAGATGAGCTACAGCAGCCACACCGGGTGCCACTTCTGACAATTCACACAGGCTAACCAAAATTGGGCAACGTTGCCTGGTCTGATGAGTCTCGATTCCAGCTGCGGCATTCAATTGGCAGGTCAGACTTTGGTGTAAACAACGTGAAAGCATGGATCCATCCTGCCGTGTATAAATGGTCCAGGCTGGTGATAGTGGTGTGGGGGACTTTCTCTTGGCACACTTTGGCCCCCTTACTACCAATTGTGCATCGTTTAAACATGACAGCCCACCTGAGTATTGTTTCTGACTATGTCCATTCCTTCATGACCACAGCATACCTATCTTCTGATGGCTACTTCGAGCAGGATAATGCACCATGTCACAAAGCTCACATCAACTCAACCTGGTTTCTTGAACATGACAATAAGTTCCCTGTACTCCAATGGGCTCCACAGTCACCAGATCCCAATACAATAGAGCACTTTTGGGATATGGTGAAACGAGAGATTCGCATTGTGGAGCCGACAAATCTGCAGCAACTGTGTGATGCCATCATGTTCATATGAACCAAAATCTCTGAGGAATGTTTCCAGCACCTTGTAGAAAGTATGCCATGAAGAATAAAGGCAGTTCTGGAGGCAAAAGGGGGTCCAACCCGGTACTAGCAAGGTGCACCTAATAATGTGGCCAGTGAGTGTATATACATACTGTGTAAAAACTAAGTAACAATGTGTTACATGTGTTGCATAAAACCTGTTCAAACAGCTTTATGCCCTCTCAAAACTTTGAGGCCATGTCTGCACTGTTCTGTATTATTAAGTGTAATTCAATTTATCTGTTCTATTCTTCTCAGCCTCAACTGGTAGAGGAAGGTTTGGCTTATGCAGAGCTGGAGTTGATGAAATCCCCAGTGCCAGTTAAAGATCCCAAGTCCACCACAGTGTATGCACAGATACTTTTTTGAAGAGAGCTCATTGGGACAGGAAAATAGGCCTGCGGAAGAAAGGATAACCACTGAGAGCCAAGGGGCCCAAGAGTACACAGCTTCTATAACACAGGGTGGTGATTTTTGCTTCTTGGATCTCAAACTGGATGGTACTTGCAGCTGTTTTAATAAGACTGTACTTTTAGATAGATTTTTCCACAGAGGGAGCTAATTATGTGTTGATACAAACCAAGTGTTTGCTTGCGGTCCATGTGAGATGATCAGCCACCATGATCAGTGTGTAATGTCAGCCTGCTGGCTGCCTGTGTGACATGTGATTGACAGCAATTTGTGATGGCCAGGACCATCTTTAACATTGATTGGACCCTTGACAAGCCTTTCCTTTGGCCTCCCTCTGTGCTCCCTAGCATGCAATCACTCCATCCGCTCCTATGCCAAAATTGCCACACTTTGCCAGTGTGAGAGACAGGGCAGTCTTCCCTCCTTCTGACCCTGCTGTGAGTTTGAGAGGTTCTCTCTCTCGTAATCACCACTTTGTCCCCTCATTCACTAACCCACATCTCTCATTTCCTTCCTCCCTGTAGTTCAGGTAAAGATCAAATAAACCACACATGTAAACAGCCTTTGCATGTGTAGATCAACTGAATAACACACAAACACAGCAGATATAGAGCAATTGAAAATAACACGTGAAATCGGCATTAAAGCTATAGATCAAATAAACAGAATCAGGCATCAGGAGCAGAGCCAGTTAGAGGGAGATTCTGTAGCTTCGACCCTTGTTGGTCCCTCGACCCTATGGGTCAGTCTGCCCCTGTGTTCAACATGAATGTTTATCATATGTAAGCCCATGGCTGTGTGGTAAAGAAGGACAGCTGCCTCAGGTGAAGCGCGTGCATGAGCCACCCGATAGCAATGTTCTAGAAGCAAATGTGATGCCAGAGCGGGACGGGACCTCCAACCTTGCCCCAGGCACCAAAAGCCTTAGCCACAATCCAGTCAGCATTGCCAGCTATGCCCACATGCTCATAATGTCACTTTTTCCAGGGTGATTATTCAGGGCCCCATAAAGCTAGGACCGCGCAGTTTGGTACACAGATAGCTGGAGATCTGAGCTGGATTTAGGAAAAGATAGTCACAATGAGGAGATTGAGTCCATTTTAACCTGGATTTGAACAATCACAATAGAGAGTTGAAAAGGCATTAGATCGGCGTTAGGACGTCTGAATGGATTCTTTGTTTTGGAGGGCTGTTTCAGCAGGAACGCAAAGGTTTATGGGAGGAGGAATTAATGGGAAACTGCATTCACTGTTGAATGTGTCAATGACCCCTGTCTAGCACAACAGCCCTGCCTGGCTGCACTTCATCCCATTTGGTTAAAGAGTCTGCAGAGAGAAAATTATGTTCTGAGGACATCACCTTTCCGTGGTGCTATTTTATTTCTTTCTGTGACTTGATGCTTCAAGGAGGCAGAGTCTGACTTACAGCATTTTGCTAAGTGTATTTGTAAATAAAGGTGTTGGTATTTTTTATCTCCTATATCAAGGAGATCTTCTATGTTATTGGATGTCTAGAGTGTTCTATATATTGCAACATTGGCAGGTTAATAGATGACATGAATTATACTGCAATTGAAAAAATGTGATTGTAAATATTATATCATATATATAATCTGTTGGATTGGCACAGGTGACCCAAACAATCTATTGGCTAGTGGAGTGCCAGTGATAGAGATAGATGGGACCAACTAATGCACTGGTGCAGCGTTGGTATGAACTGAAAAAACAATGGTTACAAACCACCAAACCCAAAAGGGTGGTGACTAGTGAAGCTGATGTAGGTGGCAAACAGGAGGGGGGCTCGAGGGAAATTAATCCCCCCTATGCAAGAGCCCATACGCAAGAAAAAATTATCTCAAAAACTATGTTTCCCTAAAGCGGGTCCCCATCCCCAGCACCACAGATTATTCAGGTGGCAGTTATGAAATCGGGGGCCGACATCCATATGCTTATGTAAGGCTTCATTGGGAACAACAGACCAGACCAAAACCACACTCTTTTAGATAATGGGGCAAATGTTTCATTGTTCCTGGGAACTTCATGGGATGTGGAAGGGTTGGGAAGGTGATGCATACCTGCATATCGGATGTAATGCAAATAGGGAAAGGTACAATTTTTTCAAGGTCGAGATGCTAGTTTCAGAATGGACATTTTGAAGGAATACGTAATCTGAATGTTATTGTCTGGATGTTATTTGTTTTGCTCACACAAATGTCTAGCATTTCCATGTTAAAACACGGCATGTTAACAAGTTAAATCTTCTCTGATAATGCAATAAATATGTTTGTTTTTTTGCTTTGGTGTGCTATGCAAATACTATTATATTTTTTGTAAAAGAAGATTTGTTAGGATCAAAGGACATGAATATGGAGTAGAAGTATACACAAAATGACAGATGTAGCTTTGACTCATGGGCCAGGCTCGACCCAGTTACCAAAGCACACAGCCATTGTCCCGTAAAACCTGAAATATTAAACATGGATGTGTTAACAGAGACAACAACTACCCATACACAAAACAAGTAAGTATACATGCTCACCAAAACCAACCTAGCTTGCCAAGTTATCCTGGTACCATAGCACACACTCATTTTGAGAAGGGACATACCCAGACGCAAAGACATAAGGAACCTCCTACAAATGATCATTACACTGCATTAACATCCCTAAACACCTCAAGCCAGATTTGCTCCCCCACACAAGCGAACAGCAAATGCGGCCTGACTGAGACATTGGCAACAAATCTCGGAGGAAAGACAAACCACTTGCCAGTTTAACCCCCCCTCCCAAGAATCCATTAACATACCCTACTGGGCAAATGCAGTTGCCCAATCAATCACAAACCCGAACCTGCCCACCACACCCACAAAACTCCATTCTGACCTCAACGATTCTTTTACCATCCCACACCACATTCTGTAACATCAAAACCTCCTTGTACTGACCTCCCAGAACTGCCCAGCTCAAAAAAAGCTCCCAAGAAGGCCAAAGCAACAGCTTCCCATAAGACCACCTCAAGAAGACATCCCTACAACCTTCAACTAACCCCTAAACCATCTCTGAAGGAGCCCAGCAGACAAGGAGCACCGTTGCTGGGGAAACATCTACCATGATACCCCATAAACTGCAGACCAAAGATTACTCCTTCAAGCCCCCTCATCCTGCAAATTAAAATGAAAGCTAGCACCCCTAAATGTAGACCCAGACCCCTTCCACCACGATTGTGCCTCCGCCATCCCCCAAAACACATTCCGGTGAAAAAATGTCTAAGATGTCCAGGTCCACGACGTCACGTTCCTCACCCTGACCCTACGAAGTGCCCCCGGAACCTTGGCTGTAGAACACCACAGACATTGGTACATCGTGCTGTCTTTTCTGGATGTACCTGTGTACATAGTAGACTGAAGGGGTTAAGAAGTCAAGAGTGCAGAACATCATACGGCTTTGCCTCTTCATTACAATTTAGACACTAATCAAAGTCTTGTCAATCAGTGCTCTAACCAGAAAAGTTATGCTAACTACAGGGCTGGCCTTTGTGAGAGACGTGCAGCCACACAGGGCGCCATGGCAGCAGGGGCACCAGGCGGCTGTCATCCAGCTGCTGTTTAAACGTCTGTATGTCAGGCATTTCAGGTTTGAGAGTGAATTTGCGTAAACGTTTCCATTGCTATTAACCATTTCAGTAAAACAGTCTCACCCCAGACAGAGGAATCCATTAAATAAATAAGATACAGTAAATAAAACTTGTTTATGGATACTTTTTTTAATATTGAATACAAAGCATAAAATGATACATTATCATGTATAATGAAACACTACTGTAGCATCACTATATGTCACCTTGAACACTGATAACTCTTCAAAGTTCTCCTTTTCTGCTCTCACAATACCTTCTGAAATGTCCATATGTAACAAGTCAGAGTAACGGTCTTTTGGCCTAGGATGGAGCAAAATAAAACCAAGGCTTTTAGTCCAGGTGCCAGCTGGTAATAATTCCTCGTTCATCACCGACAAAGAGTTTTTCAGAATTCCTGCAGAATATTTGACAAAGCAATCTTAGTATATGAGTCTCTTGTTAATTACATATTTACATATCATCATTATACATGCAGTGAATCAAGACCTCTGTACCCATACATTATATTCAGCTACAGCTCACACTGACCTAGCACTTAATAACACTAATGTAACATTCATTCAGTTTTTCATTGTGAGACCTTCCTATTTAAGGAATAGTGAAAATACTTGAGAAATGATGTCACATTAATATATACAGTATATATCTATATCCAAAACAATAAACAACCAAACTATGAGTGTTGGGCAACACAAAAACTGGAAGAGAACTGCATGAGCATATAATAATGTCACAGGATCTTCTATGTACCAGTGAAAGGGACATTTTTATGTATGTTTTTATGTATGTGTGCAATAATACCCCACAATTTTTTTTAGGTTTATGAGGGCCAAAACATTACCCTACACACTATGCTAATTTGTATTAATTTTGAATGCTCTGGAGCTCTGCTTTCCTGATTACACCATGTGTGATCAGCCACAGAGGAGTCATCAGAGACGTGGTAAGTACAGACCCTGCAGGGCCTCTTCTTAACTGCACTAACCACGTTGAGGTCTTTGATGACCCCTCTGTCATAACTTTTCTATTCCAGCATGACTGTGCCCCAGTCCATAAAGACATGGTTGGATGAGTTTGGTGTGGAAGATCTTGGCTGGCCTACACAGAGCCCTGACCTGCACAGAGCCACTGAACACTTTTTAAATCAGTGCGTGACTTCACAAATGCTCTACTGGATGAATGGGCAAAAATGTCCACTACAAAATGAAGCCGTTATACAGTATCTCACAGAAGTGAGTACACTCCTCACATTTTTGTAAATATTTAATATCTTTTCATGTGACAACACTGAGGAAATGAGACTCTGCTACAATGTAAAGTAGTGAGTGTACAGCCTGTATGCAAATTTGCTGTCCCCTCAAAATAACACACAGCCATTAATGTCTAAACCTTGGCAACAAAAGTGAGTACACCCCTAGGTGGAAATGTCCAAATTGGGCCCAATTAGCCATTTTCCCTCCCCGGTGTTATGTGACTCGTTAGTGTGTCAAGGATGTGTGACAGCAACCAGGTGAGGAGTACAAAGACAAATGTGTCTTGCCTACATTCAACCATGGTGGTGGGAGTGTCATGGTCTGGACCTGCATGAGTGCTGCCGGCACTGGGGAGATACAGTACATTGAGGGAACCATGAATGCCCTGGGCCGCAGGGCAGTATTCCAACATGATGACCCCAAACACACATCCAAGACGACCACTGCATTGCTAAAGAAGCTGAGGGTAAAGGTGATAGACTGGCCAAGCATGTCTCCAAACCTAAATCCTAATGAGCATCCCCGGGGCATCCTCAAATGGAAGGTGGGGGAGCTCAAGGTCTCTAACATGCCCAAGAGGGTTAAGTCAGTGCTGGAAAATAATGGTGGCACCCATTTACGCCGAGTGGTCTATAGAGGCACGAAGCTGTGGCTGTCTATTGAGAACTCCTTTTTCACACATCATATTTCGGTAGAACTCTTACGACAGTCACCCCTCCTACGATCACGGTCACGCAGCACAACAGCTATTAACCACCACACACAACCCAGAATTACATATTTATGTTATCACTGGTATTCTTAGACTATTGACACCCAAACAGGTGAAATGTCTCAGGATATGCCATGTTATCCGGGGTGCTACCTTTAAGCCCATCACAGACTTGACCCAACAAAGTCCCCCCACCTTTCAAGCATCAGGTGAAGCATTTTGTCTCAGTGCTGCTCAAGTCACTAGGATGTTAACTGGTCTTTCGCCCTCTGAACCCTCCCATCTTTTATCTAGAATTTCCGCTTTACTTTTGAACAAATATGGTAATACCAAACCATTTTATTGTAGTTTATGGGAAAGGGATTTACAATCTCACTTTACGGAGGAGGATTGGGATAAAATGTTACAGAACATACACAAAGGGGTTATGTCCAGAAAGATCCAGGAACGTTCATTCAAATCTCGTTGGTAGAAGGTTCCTGCAGATATTCATCATTATCTCCCTCAAGTATCAGGATTACGGGAAGGTTCATATATTCACTTGTGGTGGGAGTGTGATGACATTCGTAGGTTTTGGGAGATTGTGGTTTCGGTGATAAGGGAGGTAATGGACATCGTGAGCACTCTCTCACGATGCATTTAGTTTAAGCTGCCAAGGCCATTATCCCCAGATTTTGGAGGATTCCTGGTCCATAAGTGCTTGGATTGCTAGAGTTAATTTAATTTCCCAGTTGGAGGATTTGGTAGCTGCTTCTGGGGGGAAAGAGTATAAAAATGGTCGTAAGTGGCTGTCATGGTCGACCTTTGTTTCCTCCGCGCACCTTTTGGAGGTATACTCTAACTATTCTATTAGGTTCCCTGGATGCCCGATATAGCCATTACTTAGGACAACATTTTCTATAACATTAGTTGGAGTGATTGTCACTTACTACATTTTCCATAACATCTGAAGGATTGGAAACACACTGTCAATGTCTCCTGGCTTTTACCTTTCGTTTTGGGTTGCAGGTTATGGTAAACTTGTCACCAGTTTTCAAAAATGTTTTTGTCCTTCTCATTCTCCACACATAAAGTACAAGCTTTGGTATGTCGATGTACATTTATTGCATTCCTGTACTGTATATATGCTATATGTCAGCGCAGCTAGAAATGTCCTATTTTACATGGAAATAGCTGAGAACTCAAATGCTTGAAGGGTGATGTATATGGGCCACAATATTTGCCTGATAGCTTTGATTTATGAGGGGACAGCCTAGGTCTCCTTGATTAACCATCTTAGCTTGAATCGGAGA
Source organism: Spea multiplicata (assembly GCA_009364415.1). NCBI lineage: Eukaryota > Metazoa > Chordata > Amphibia > Anura > Pelobatidae > Spea > Spea multiplicata. Next base: position 25,956 of record VKOC01025077.1, read on the forward strand.
ACTTTATCCTAGGTTTTTTTGTAACTCTCCATATAAAGCCAGAAAAGCCTGATTGTATTAAATCAAGCCAGTTCTTTTGGACCTTTAAAGGTATCATCAGAAATAAATAAGGCCACTTTGGAGTATATATCCTATCCCACCATGATATTTTATTGCGTCTCCATTAGAGATTTGTTGGTCTGCCTGACTTCCGTCATTGCTGGTATTTTAATATCCCTTGTATTAGGTATACCAAGATACTTAAAATCTTTATTCATCCAACACAATTGAAGATTCTTTTGCAGTTTTTTAACCATAATGTCTTCTAAATTTTCAGACTTTTCAGACTTGAGCTATTGTTGTATTTATATTTAATTTGTAATTTGAAATTAAACTGTATTTTTTAATTTCTCTCATCAGTTAACCCAAGGAAACCGGAAGGTCAATAACAGGGATTAAAATATAATCGGCATATAGACAGATATTTAAGTCAGCTCTACTCATTGGAAACCCTCTCATATGGATGTTATTAGGCAACTTTGTGCCTAAATCATCTATCGGGCAGGAAGTGACATGACATCCACTTCCTGCATGCTGAGTCAGTCTGCACACAGACAAGCTGTATGGGCATTAACAAGCCTGTTGGAACAAAGATGGCAAAGGCAAGCTGTTTGGGGCCACAGACAAGCTGTTTGGTGACAAGGATGGCATGGCACAAGCAAACTTTTTGGGGACAACAATGGCACAGGCAAGCTGTTAGGGGACAAAAATTACACAGGCAAACTGTTTGGGGCACTGAAAAGCTGTTTGGGGACACTGACAAGCAGCCTGTGGACACAGATGGCACAAACAAGGCACAAAAATCTGCCTGGGTATGTAAGTGTGTCTGGGTATGATATATATATATATACATGATCAGTCTATAATTTAATGGTAGGTTTATCTGAACAGTGAGAGACAGAATAACAAAAAAAATCTGAATAAGTTATAAATTAATTTGCATTTTACATATTTTGGTGAAATAAGTATTTGACCCCTTTGCAAAACATGATTTAGTACTTGGTTGCAAAACCCTTGATAGCAATCACAGAGATCAAACGTTTCTTGTAACTACCAGGTTTGCATCTCAGGAGGGATTTTGTCTCACTTCTCTTTGCAGATCCTCTCCAAGTCATTAGGTTTCGAGGCGGATGTTTGGCAACTCGAACCTTCATCATCCCTTTGATTTAAAGGCACACTTAAGCCATCAAATCCCCTCTAACAATATACAAGTGCATGAAGTTAAATCTTGTTTGTTTATTTTTGCCGCAAAATTGTATGTTTGTATGTCCTGCCTGCAAATGTAAGAAGGGGTTCTGCAGTACACATTTGTTGCTTTCTTAGACCCCCTTCCTCCCCCAGGGCTTTCCCATTTTTATGCTAAACACATCTATTGCCAGCGCTGGCTTGGCAAGTGTTCACTATTTGTCTTTCCAAGTGGCACAATAAACAAGATCAAACCACAGCTACTGAGACAACCTCCTTAAATACAGCATCCCTGTTGTTTAACAGAACCATTGGGAGAGCAAGAATCCTGTGATCATGCCAGGGAAGAACAGTATTTCACATCCAGGGTGGAGGCACAGCATCTCCCCATAAATGATATCACAACGTATTTTTTGAGAATATATAAAAAAGTGAAAAAGTGCATATGGTGTTATGACAATAATGATTGTGTATTGCCAAAGTAGGGAGTAGAACAGATCAAGCTTTGTACCTTGACACAGTGAGAGCTGTGACTGCTGGCGGACGATGCTGCTTCCCTGTGGCCGAGTCTCCAGGCACCAACTGATGAAACAAACGCAGAGAAGTGCCCAGCTTCTCACCTACACAAAGAAAAAAGGCAGATGAGATTGTGCCTTGTGCTATATTTCTTTGCACATCAACACTCATTTTGTTTTGTTTAGTCATTTCTTAGTACTACCACTTGTCAAATTAGAAGTGCACTAAATTAAAGGGTCGTTGTGTATTCAGCAATTCAACATCTACATATTAAGATGAAATCAAACCTGTTATAATAGGATACAAGATTATTCTTATAAACTGTATAATTGTGTAAAGGAGCTTAAATATAAATTATAGTCTGTGTAGGCCCCAAGGATCACGCAAAGTCTCTGTAACAGTAACAGGACTCAGATAAAGCGTTTCACACGGTGCCAATCTGTAACACAGGTAATGTTTACCCCACGTCCCAGAGCTCCACTGATGTCTACATCCAGCAGTTACATTTAAAATGTAGGCTCTTTCCTGCTTGGTCGCTACTACAGTACCTCCAACTTCACGTCTGGTGACGTACCAAGTATGTCATGCCCAAGTGGGCTCATTGGTTCTGTGATGTACCTGGTACGTCATGCAAGAAAAAATGCCCTCACATCCCCACTACAGGCTCAACATGCAGTTGCCACAGGCAGCTTAAGGAAGGAGACTGTTTGTTGCTTGGGTCCCTAACACAACATTCCCATGATCTCTCAACAGACCAGCAACAGCAAAAATAACTCCTACAAGTCTCCTCCCCACAATCCCGGGTTAATGGTCAGAGCCGGCCTTAGGTGTTCTGGCGCCCTGTGCGGACTACTCCTCTGGCGCCCCCCCATCCCAAAAAAGGAATAAAAACTTGTAACAAAACTCCCCTTTCTCACTATCTATCCCCCTGTATCACTATCTACCACCTCTGCCCCTTCTCACTGCCCCCCTCTTCTCACTGATCCCCCTCTGCCCCTTCCCCTTACTTACCTTGTTGAGTCCTGCAGTGGGAGCGGGAGGCGTCCGTCTTTCCGTGGTGCGCGCTTCACAGCTGAGCGCCAGAACAGCAATCACATTCCTATCATGCCCAGGCATATCCAGATTCCAGGATGTACTCGCAGACTTGGCATGATAGGAGTGTGATTGCCCTATCTACCCCTTCTCACTCCCTTCTGCCCTATCTACCCTTTCTCCCTCCCTTCTCCCCTATCCACCCCTTCTCACTCCCTTCTCCCTATCTACCCCCTTTCCCCTGTCTCACTCCCTTCTCCCTATTTACCCCTTCCTAACTATCTACCCTCTCCCTCTTTGAAGTTCACTTACCTTTCAGGAGTCCTGCGGTGGGGGTGCAAGGCCTCTGCCTCCCAGCTCTGCCACTGTATGGAACAGTATAGAGTGATGGGAGTTTATGATGTACTTTTAGAGCATAATAAGATCATAAAAAAGACATTGGAAATGGTACAGCATAA
>VKOC01025080.1:0-14282 GCA_009364415.1 Spea multiplicata
TATTTGTTTATAAATGGTGGACCTCACCTTGAATATGCGGTGCAAGTCTGGGCACTGTTCCTTAAAAATGATATTATAAAACTAGAAAAGTTGCAAAGGGGAAGACTGGATGCGAAATTAATAAGGGGATTAGAAGATCTTAGTTATAAAGAAAGACTAAAAATGTTGTGCATATATATATATATATATTATTATATATATATATACTAGATAAACAGAACTTAGAGGGCATATGATAACATTATATAAATATATGCAGGGCCAATATAAAGATTTCTCCAGTGACCTGTTCATGAACAGAAATGTACTCAGAACAAGAGGTCACCCTCTGAGACTGGAAGAGCAAAGATTTCATAGACAAGATAGGAAGGGATTCATTACAGTAAGGGCAATAAAGGTATGTAATTTACTGCCAAGAGAGGTGGTGCTATCAAATACAATGGATACCTTCAAAAAGGGTCTGGATATTTTTTTATTGGGGGGTTTCTTGCCTTTTTTGGATCAAAAACTGGAAGGATAGGAAGAAGGGTTGAACTTGATGGGCGTTTTTCAACCTAAATATTATGTAATTACGTTACTATTTACCATTCCCGCTAAATAACCACAGCCAACCTAAACATTGAGTTGTCCAATCAGGGTAAAGAGGTCAGGTCCTGCTCCTCTCCCTTGGCCAGGGTACCCCTCCCTTTATAATGAATGCAATGAGATGCATGAGTTAAGGGGCACAGTCAAATGTGATACTCCTTTAACAGAGCAACATAAAACTTTACAGTCAGAGAGTCTTCTATGTTGTCTCAACAAAATGTATCACCTTCTATTAAAGACTGCATCTTCCCTTGGACCAATAGAGCTATTCCCCAGAATAAAACTTTTCCATACTTAAAGTCTATTTTCGCATCATTTTTTTTTATTCTGCACAGCAAACATTCTAATTATAATCTTATAGTTGAAACTATGATGCCCTGAGTTACTATAAGGTATGCAAATATTTCACATCTCGCTAAGTGTGAGTACTCGGTTCTTCAAAGTCTTTTCTGTTCTTTCTCAGCTTAGATTTCATTAGCCGTGACAATGTATTTATATTCCCTGAAGATTGCTTACATTATACAGTGTCCAAACTAACTAGGAAAGTATGTGGTGTCGCTCTGAATTCTGTATATTAAATGGATAATGTGTGCTGTGTATCTGACACTGAGTGATGTTTGAGGTCATGATGTTCAGGTGGCGGAGTAGAAGCTGGAGAGGTATATTGAGGTTAAGGGCTGAAATGTGTCCAAGAGAATATTGTAGTTTGGTGTTAAGGCTAGGGTTATGCGTATAGAAAGAAGGTGGGAAGAAAAGCTGATCTCTGCTAATAAGATGAGGAGTAGGGCATGTAACGTAAGGCTGTGGTCTAGGAGGAAAATCTAAAAGGAGTCGGATTTCAGAGCTCGAGCCCTGATTGCTGTGACTCACTGGAGAGGCTCAGAGCTGCCTTTGTTTCACTCTGCTCTGTAAAGCAGAGGGGAAGGCAGCAAACTTTTGGAACTAACTTTTTTATTCTATATATATTTATATTAATATTTTATTTTTATGCTTTTTCCCTGAAAATATCCTTAGACTCTCTTAAGATATGGCCTCAAGGTGAGAAGATAACTTTATTTGGATGTTTTATTGCCTTTTGCTATAGATAAGCATATACGATCGTACTGAGGTTCTATTTTTATTTATTTATTTGTCTCTTTTTTTTGTATATGTGCCTCAGGCAGTTACAACGGCCCTTGAGATTTATGTTCTTATTCCTTGGATGGCTATTTCCATTGATTTCGGATGCTCAGATGTGGGAAGGTAAGATTGGAAATAATCTATCTCTAGAATCTGTGTACAGGTGAACGTTCATGACATTAGCATATAACCCTATAGCCCTGGACCGTAATATTGGGAAAGAAAATTGCTTCTTGTGTATTTATGAATAATGAAGGCATCATTACAGTGTCAAAAATAAACTAGATTTCTTTTGACTAAAATCAGGGTTCTTTGGTAGGGGATCATATGATAGATATAGCATTTATCATAGCGGTGGATACTTGGAAGAGCTTCCCCGCAGGGAACATTAGTCATAAATTAGATGAGTTCTTTAATATTGTGGACATGTGCTGATTATATACTCCGTACTGTATGAGTAAATGTTTATCTGATGGTCGGTTGATTCCTTTCTGAGAGCGTACTCAGTTTTTTAGGTAAATGTGTTTTTGGTACTAATCATTTCAGACACTGTCACTTGAACCTCAGACTCCGGCTTTATTGAATCATAGTGAAGCCTCTGGTGATGGTAGGAACACGTGAGATGGGAGTATGCTTTTGAGGTCCTGTATTTCGATTCGAATATTGATCTATTCTCACGTGGACCACATCTATATTCATTGTGTACAGAATGCGAACATGCATCATATATATATATATATATATATATGATGCATGTTCGCATTTCAGCTTAAATCATTTGTAGAACATAATGGAATAAGAAAAACAAAACGTCGACATTACTTAATAAAATAATACCAGGAGAAATGCAAATCTAAAAAACTACATTTTCTGGGAAGATACAGGGTTAACATTTTCATTCTGTACACAGCAGTTTTCTTGGAATCCAAGTGTAATCATGTAGTAATACTGGCCAATTCATGACACAAGATCTGGATTGCTAAATGCTGATCATCCTGGCGCTGAAAGGGTTGCCATTGCAAAAAAAAAATAAAAATCCCATTGCTATTCAACAGGAAGGGAAACGAAAAAATTGTCTTCCTATAAAAATATGTGATTACAAAGCAAATGCCTGAGACCGCTGCCACACGGAGTAGTTCTGAAAGTAACTATGCTTTCCAGCTAAGGGGCTACAAATCCCCAAATGGTCAGGAATACACGAGCGAGTCATTGCCATGCCTTTTCAGTCTCTAAAAAACAAGATTCCCATTCTTTTTCATTCTACTCTTTTCTATCACGGCCAAAGCGATCACATAAATGGAGTGACTAGGATATTTTTATACGATCCAAAGCTGCCAAAGTGGCAGTATCTGGTGAAAATCTCCTTTCATGGCAATGAGGATTTCCATCATAGAAACACAGGGGCACATGTATAATAAGTCATTCTGGTCCCACACTGGAAACAAGCTCTTATCACCATAGCGACCAGGGTGGATTCAAACAACAAGATGAGTTGATTGGTTGCTATGGTGACGAGAGTTTTTTTTATATATATGCCCTAGAATTTGATGACCTTCAAATCAAGAGATTATGGAATATTTAAATCATACATGTGTATTGAACTAAAGTTTTACAAGTTTCTAAGAGCTCCTACTTCGCTGCCAAAAAGCAAGGGTAGCCAGTTTTGCTTGGATGTACTTTTTTTTCCATATGACACGTTTCATTGCTGTAATCTAGGATTCCGTATAATGCATAGAGATGTGGTCTTTGTGCATGTCTTAACAAACCGGCTTTCCTTATATTTAAGGGTTCAGGGCCAAAATTAATTATAAAGAAGGCACAATTAGGTTTTTCAAAAGCTGCCATGTTAGCAATACTGGATAGATCTATGAAGCTGTGCATCACTCAGTGGAGCAGGCTGAAATCTTCACGCCTTGTGAGATAATGAGACACTCATATCTAAACGGTTGTTCTAGCCCTGTAGGCAGGTCAATAAGTGGTGCAGCATTCCAGCAGAAGTGGTAGAGGTTAACACACACAGTGAGTTAATTTAAACACGCTTGGGGGAGACCTGTTAACTTCCTATTGCAAAAGAATTAGGGTTGTGCAGTCGCATTCTCCCAACGCATTTCTCCATCGCGATGATGTTTCATAGGAGTTCATCCTATTGACACAGAAGCTTGTAACGCAAACAGTTGTCAGTCTAAAGCAGCCCTGTGGAGTGTTTCTTACAGTGCAGTTAGACTGGAGAACTCACTTTTTTCTTTTAAATAACACCCATTTAGGAGGAAAAATGCCATATCTGCTCAAATCACTTGTTAACGTGTAAATCTGGTGGCTCATGGTATGTTTCATTGACCAAGGTTAAATTATAGAATTTGCAAGATCACCTTTGATATTTATTCTTTGTACCATCTGTCACTGATAGTGGTTTAAACTGTAACTCTAACAATTCATTAGCGTGTAGCCTTTAATTATCAGAGGTGTTGGCACGCTCCCTGCTGGAGGCATGCCTTAATTTGTCTCACATGTTATAAAATATTATTAATAATAATAATAATAAATTATGTGTTAGATTGCTGAGCTAGTAACACAATGTCTCAGTCATGCAGATCAGTTACCTGTATATCCATTGCGCTGCTATAGCTAATGAGGGAGTCATAAATAGTCAGGGCCCTTAAGAAGTAGCCTAGGGTTGTATTGTGCTTAATAATACCTCTATGGATATGACAATTGCTACACAAATATGAAATCGCCTTAATCTAGTCCACACTGCAGCAAATATATAAAATCCCTACTATACTTTTCCTTAAATACTAATCCTTTCCTAAAGAAAAATCCGTGTTTGGTTTAATGAATAGGTGCCTAATTCATTTGAACAGCAGATTCATTTTGCTAGGGAAACACACAAGAAGCCATTTTCCCATTTCTAGTGCAGAATTACACTGCGAGCATGAAAAAGACCTTGTATTTGTACCTTCCCTTGTGGTTTTCAGATGCAGGAGGACACGTTACCAGAGTGCATTTGGATTCCTGGCAGAAACACGCAGGAAAAACGTGTAGGACGCACTCGGGATTATTTTAGTTAGCAAAAGTATGTTTAGCTCAACCCTTGAGCGACTTCATGCATAAGGCAATACTGTAGTTACGATAATTCATGGGAGAGTGTTTGCTCTCGTTACCGTTTTATAAAGAGCCATATAGATTAACGGAGCAAACGTTTTATTGTATGCAGATGTTAGGCATGAACTTTTCAACTATCTAATGTATTAGGGTTTTCTTCCCACTGCCTTCACATTTCTTTTCCTTTGGCCTAATGCAGGACCAGATGTGGTATAACACGGAATTAAATTGAGACAATATACAAGCTTATTTAGCTGAACGGGTAGGACAGAAGAGGGCCCATGCAAGAATATCTGGTGGATTTGTTGTTTTTGTTGTATAAATGTTATTATATTTTGATTAGGAATGAGCTGCAGATTAAATGCTTTTCGATTTGGGCTTTTGGGTTGAGGATAAGGTTCACAGTTGACTTTGTTACAAGTAACATAGAATTAGTACCACTGTGCCATTTGAAGCTTGCAAATGAATGTACTTGCTCCAGTCACATGTGTGCATCTGACCGTTGTGATCACATGACGTGCCTTCCAACTAAGTATATAATTGTAAATGTGAGCGTACGCTCGGAGATAAAATAACTATCTGGGGAAAAAGTTGTGCCCCGTGAAACAATATAAGTGCTCTAAGCCCTGTACTGATCAATCGTAGAAATCTCTCAGTTTACTTTTCTGCAGTATCATAGGGCTCACTGCTTTGCTAAGATCAACTGCTAAGCTCCCATCATGATGAGCCAGAGAACCAGGTGGGCAACAAAGGTGCCATGCTTGTGGACATGAAAGTGTTTCTTTAGCATAATTGTGTATGCCTACCTGAAAATTGTTGTACTGTGGTCCACCTGGATTGCGTGTGTGTAATCATCATATTTTGATATATATATATATATATACATTTGCTAAGGATGTGGAAGCTTTCAAGAATACCGTACATTTTAACCTCTGAGACCCTCAAGCAATTTAAATCATTTTCTGAAATTTTAATTTTTAGTGGAAAAAAATATTTGCATTTGTTTTTTTTACTACAATATCATATTATGTGATGTATGGTATGCTTAAAACTCGATCTTAAATTGTTGCCTGGAAAAGAAGTAATAATTTATAATTATATATATATATATATTATATATATATATACACACACATACGTTATTACAGGCGGCAAGCACGCTCTTTCCGGAATGCATCACTCAAAACTCTTCGCGCATGGATCATATAGATCCTCTTAACTTTAAAGGTAATAATCATTGTTAGCAAAGACCACTGCATATTTTTTAAATATGTTCATAGTTATGAGAAACCGGTATGTTGCGGTCAAACAAGTATTTGCACAGTTTTCTATTGGAAATAACACAAGCAGATGTAATAAACTACGCCTTAGAAGATGCTAAGTGCCCACTAACTCTCACAACTTTGCCGGTTACCATGCAATGATATGTTTGCAGAGAAACATGTAAAAACGTTTCTGACTCAAATTGAAATGGTTTGTTCATTGCAGACAGAGGCTTAGTGGAAATCATCCATTTCAACATAGACTATATGTATAGCTTAGAACTCGCCCCTAGAAGGAAAAAAAACACATTTGGCTTCAGGTATTCAATTTGGATAATTATCAAAACAGAAATGCTCACACACTAGAGTCAGTTAGCTTTTAAAAAGTATCCAAGAAGCTGCTTTTGAGACAAGAAAATATTCAAGTTATGCAAACTAGCTACGAAAGCATAAATATATAATGGATTTTATAGATGTCCTCTGTGTACTTACCCATGTACACACGCTGTTTAGGCTTGTGTATTGTAGTGCTTTTGATTGTAGCTCTATTTTTAGATTTAGTATCATTCAAATGTATTTTTTTTTTAAATATTTTATTTTCTTTATAGGAAGGCGGCACTCTGTTGCAAACCAGGGAGCAGATCACCCAGTTGGGCTTAAATGGGACAGTTAGGAAAGAGATCTCCCCCATTGGCTCTTTTATACTATGGAAGAATGTGTTAATCTGGCACAGCCTCCATAGTATGTAATACACAGTGCTGTACACATTTAAGAAACAGAGCACTGGAATATGACATCATATTCCAGCACTCCGCATTGTGGACAGTGACCATGGAGGAGGTCGCCGGGTGCGCTGTCGTGGGTCAGGCCTAGGGCAGCACCCAGAGTAAATACATTTGGCTGGACAAATTGACCTTCTGTCTGAGAAAAAGCAAAAATAACTTACAGTATCTCACAGTACACTCACTACTTAATTTTGTAGCAGAGTACCAAAGATATAATAAAATGTTTACAAAAATGTGAGGGGTGTAGTCACTTTTGTGAGACACTGTATTGGTAAACTGGTCTTACTTAATTATAACACACAGATGACTCTCATAATGAATCAAACATTTGATTCAATTGAATGCTATTTTCAGTTTCATCAAAGGATAGGGCAATACATGCATTCCTGCTGTGTAAGTGGCTGTAGCTTGCATGGGCTTACAGTGTCACTTTCTCCTTAAACACCGTATTACTTTCAAAGGCTTAACGACACATTGTTTCTAGGGCCAGGATTGCCAAGCCTACACCCTACCACTACTCCAAGGAAGCAGACTTTTAAAGTGGTCTCAGGCAGTTTAATCAATGACTAGGACTCAGACTGGAGAAGTCGCTGGGTTTATCACCAGGCAGGAGCAAATATTTGTAACCACCAACAGAGTGATACTTGTCTGTATAGCACTCCAACATGGCTAGTTGGCAATTTATGTCAGTTATTGTCACCTGAGCCATAGTCAGGGGTCCACCAAACCGTCTCCCATTATATCCGGATATATAGGCCTGGAAGGAGTAAAGTATGCAGAAATCCTTATTGTAGAAAAAATCTGATCTCGTTTATCACTATTGCTATAAATGCACCTTATAAAGTGCCAATATATTTAATAAAATGGGATTCCTTTGCTTGGTCTGGGATTTGAGAAGTTTACAAGTCTACCTTCCGTTATCTATGCTGTCATAATTGTACAGTGAAATATGTAATTGGAAAAGGGTGTCTGATAAAATATTTTGACTTTAGCCAAATTTACAGGAACTTGAACCTTACAAAAAGATCTGTTTTCATTTATTGTGTAAAATCTAAAGAATTTGATATTGCTCTCTCCTTAGCATTGAAACAGGTTGTTACATCTGGCCGACCAGTCAGTGGGTGTAATCCATTAAATAGCATGACTGCCAACTTACACGCTGATGCAAGTTAGTGAAACGATAGGCAGTACCATACGGTAGTGAAAAACAGATTATAATACTCAGTTTGGCGTTTACTTATAAATAATGAATGCAGCCAATCACAATGCACCCATATGAATTTGCAATTGCCTGAAATAGATGAATGGCTGGGTAATTTAATGGGAATGAATAATAAATGTATCACTAATATTTCGTTTTAGCAGTTAATTTTCTTTTTACATTGGTCGAAAACTCACTTTTAGTATTATTTACATATTATTTACAACTGGGCTTAAACATGGATGGGTTTCCACTATTTTGGGTACCGTTAAATGTCCTAAAGCTGACATATTATTGTTTTCAGGATATGGTTATGTATGGTTTTATACTCATAGTCCCCTATGGCTTTGGTGTGACAATTGTTGCTATGTATAATGTAGTCTACCTATATGTAGCATTGCATATGCAAAAAACCCTTTAATCCCTATGGTGTGTGCTTTTGCAGTTGTCACATTCTCTAGGAGGGTTGATTTTTTACTGTTAGTATGTTAATAAGTACAGAACTTCTCTTAGATACTTTCCCTGTTTACCATTTCTGTTTCAACAACGAACAAATGATGATATACATGGGAGGTTATGCATTTTTAGTATATAATAAATATAGATAAAGTGACCATTTTGCCAAAAGTGTATGAAAAAGTGCTGCAAAAAAAACAGAATTCTACATATATTCTGTTTATTATACACAATTTTTGGTATATGTATATCAAAGTGAGCTGAAATGTTCAATAATAGTATTGAATATATCTTTATGGATTCATGCACTAATATATCATCAACACTGACAGAAGACATATCATTTAAGATGTCATAGCATGGAACTTAATTTAGGAGTACCAAAGAGATTCTTGTTGTCATGGACATTAGAAGTCTAATAATAAGCAATTAATTATATGAGAAATCAAATATCACTACCAGTGTCAGAAGAAGCTTGCTTGTCTTATGGGATGTGCGGATTGAGTCTATAGACTCCGCAAACATATGCCAACACCCAAATACTCTTGAAACACATTATGCATCACTTAGAAACATTGTAGGTAGTCAATCCTTAGATTCTCTTATACCTGGGGGTTTGCCACCCATTGCAACACAGATATCCCCTTAAAGCATACAGTAGATACAAAGCTACAAGTCATTGGATTTACATGTGCAGTATAGCTGGCCTATAAACAGTTCATCAGTAACTGGCGGCTGCCCAATATTTAGTTAACACAGATCACTCTCAAAGTTAGAAAGTGCTAGGTTCATATTAAATGCCAGAACTGGGCATTCATTTATTTAAATACTGTTCTTTTTTGCAAATCCCTTTCCTACCTAGATCAAGAAGGGCTTTAGAGCAAACCCCGGGTGGTATAGAAAGAAAACTTTATATTTTGTACTTCTATGGGGGGTTTGCAGGTCTCTGTTATTTAGCTCAAATTTTATGGTGCGTTATGCTAAAGGATGTGTGGAGAAAGTAATAGGATATGTAGTATTTTAAGCCATGAGAAATGTCAGGGAGAGGAGGAAGAATGCACCCTATTTATCGACTCTCATAACCTATGCCAATGTTTCAGACACAGAATGGCTAATTGAACAAAAAGGGGATTGTATTATATGGGAAAGCCATTTTTTCCATTATTGAAATATTTCCCTAGTGTAGGACAGGGCACTCATGGAATTATTCTCCCTCTGGGAAGCAGCATCCAATAGAACAGCTGTATTGCTTTGTAATGGCAGATGTCCATGTGTAAGTCAGTTCAGGTCAGGGAGCGTTCCTTAATGTATGCACATAAAGTAGCGTTTTCAAACAGATCAGCTTCAACATACTTATTTTAAGGAAAATAGTGTCTAATTTTCCATGGGCTTCATTGAGGCGAACTCTGTTTTAATTTGTATATGGTGTCACTTGGAAACACTACTTTTTATTGAATCGGGACAGCCAATGACTATTTTGCTGTTCTGTTGCTGAACTACGCATTTAACATATGCTAAACAGATATTACAACTTCCTATGGTTGATCAGTGGATTTCAATGCAAACTTTACTGAGGTATAATGACAAATGAAGAACAAAAAATGCATGGAATGCCCTCATTATGTCTTCAGGACTGCTAACATGCAGAGATCAAACATGGTATAAATGGTGCCCACCCTTACCTGCCATCAATTTAACCAAATAACCAATGTAGAGGCATACCAAGACACCACTACAGCACAGAGGTTCTGAGCCACAGGCCAGCTCAAAGAACTTGAACCAAGTCAAACCCACTATAACAAACAACAAACTATCCCCGCATTTAAGAAATGAGCAATATAGGGGCATACCAGGACATCCCTACACCACCAAAGGTTCTGAGCCACAGGCCAGCTCGAAACCCAACAGAGTAACTTGAACCAAGTCAAATTAGTCACACCAAACCAAAAACACACTGCACTGAACCAGTCTCACAAACTATCCCTGCCACTGTGACAAAACGGGGAAAAAACACCACCGAAAAAACAACACATCAAAGGGAGGGTGGTTGGGACAACCCAGGTCTGGAAAAAAACAGTTAGTGAACCTTATACAAAATGGTTCCCCTTTATATACCTATCATCCTTAACCCCACCCGTAACAACCTGAACCAATCAATTTTAATTACTCCTTCAAGCCCACCCACTAGCTCTGTCAAGGCCCACTCCGCCTAAGCTGTGCTGCTCCTTGGGCTTCAGGAGAGCAGGCCGAGTCCATATTCCAACTCCAGTTTTTGAAATAGACTGGTTGTCTGCATAATCGAGTCCTGGATTCGAAGGGGAAAATGTGCCCCAATCACTTACACTCAAAAGGTTAAATTCTTTTAAACCTGAGTATTATAGGAATTGTTGTTCTTTCATTTGTCTGTCGCAGCTCTATATACAGTGTCACTGGAAATACAACACATTTTATATAGCTAATTGAGGAGAGCCCTAACATGACAATTTGTAAGAATGGATTAGCTGAATTTTCATTTCTCTTTCATGTGTCTCCAAAAATGTATGTCTGAACCTCGAACGAAGATAAGGGGTTTTTTCTTAAAAGGCCAGCAGAGCCACATAAGCATTTCCCTTTTACTTAACTTTTTAAAGCATTACAAGAGTATGGGAATGACTACATATTAGACAAGTGATGCTGTGCAGGGTGAAATTCCAGAAAACTCCTGCTTCCAGTTTCCTTCTGGCAGTTAAAGGGAATGACTTAATAACCACAACAAATAATAATACATTCAGCAAATGCGAAGGAAAGTTATTTTTGAAGTAGGACCATATCATTAAATGTATTCTAATTGAATAGAGCTTAAGTTATGTAATTGTATCTATAACAACTTTATCTTTAGTACACCGCATTCCTGCCGGACTAGAACTATAACTAGTTCTTATTAAGGATTGTGTTTCAAATTATGTTTTAAAAAAGTACACGTATGTGCATTTTAAATTTAAAATAAATATTCTCGTTCTGAATATTTATTCTCATCATCATCATCGCACTTGTAAATCACCAATTAGTGGATAAGGACTTTTATTTGTAATGGAAGGAAGGTTAACCTTAAGGAGGCAGATGAGTGAAACAGCCTCCCAGCAGAAGTGGTAGAGGTTAACACAGTGACGGAGTTTAAATAAGCATGGGGATAGGATTATGGCTGTTGTGAATCTAAGACTGAGGACTGATCTTTACACCCGGAAAAAAAGGTTAGACTAGATGGGCCAAGTGGTTCTTATCTGCTCTCAAATCCTATGTTTCTTTGTTATTTCTGTGCCCCTTAAGCAGGACCATATTATATTTTAATGGAAAAGGATGCAAGAACAAAATGCTACCTTTTTGGAAAAAAAAACATCAAACAAGACTTAAATATCTGTGTTTCATGGTAGAAACAATACTATATAATATTGAAAATTAATTTAAATACCTTAATCCGAATTTGACCCTACAAATAGTTGTACATGCTATGTACAGTGTACACACATTGGCTTGTTGATTTTCTCAGTTTAAGTAATCTTGCCACCCATCCAGTGTTTAAAACACGTCTTTCATTCTCAGTTTTAGCCAAGACTACTACTTAATAAATCTTGCTTAAATCAAACATCCAGGGTTGTTGCATCCAAAAATCCAACCACATTTGAGTACATTGATGAGAAATACCGTATTCAACAACAAATCACATGCTATGACTCACATGAAGCAAGAGATCTGATCAAAAATGGTTTCAAGAACTCAGTGTATATAATAATTTTACATTCAATTAACAATAAACAATTAACAAACAAGCCATGAATAAATAATTTAATGATTTTTGGATAGGTTTTTGTAGCCTAAATAAGATTCTACGATAGATAAATCATATGTCAAGAACAGTATCTATCAGAGGCGGTTGTGTGCCCGTTAGACTTAGGACATCTCACCTTCTCTGTAGAGAGGTTAGCTGCCTGTAGAATGAAATGTCCAGCATTTAAAATAGCATTTAGGGACATATATAAGTATGATGGAGAAGGACAAGGTTGCATCTCACCTTCAATGAAACCTAACCTCCATATTCCACCACAGCCTTGGGGGTTTAATGGCTTTTGAGAATATTGGAAAATTACATATTGATAGGGAGTTAAAATGCTATGTCTTCTTTGTATTGATAGTCAAAGGTCTCCCTATTTACATCAATCACTTCGCATCAGTAGGTTGACCTTTGTACAACATGCACATTGGAGTAAAAGATGAAAATCATATGTGGAACAATCGCATAAACAGATTACGTAGCTTTTAGGGCCACCATTGTTCTATGGGACTCTTATCAGAGAATGGAGTGGAAAAACTGCAGCTGTGGCTGAGAGTGATTATATCACATCCGTGTAATGTATTAGAAAACCAGGTTCGAGGATGAATTAAATAAAGTTTTGTGGTGATCATGTATTCTCCCTTTCATCATTAACAACAAGATATTTAAAACTAAAGTTACTGTTTTTATTTCCCACCCACACAGTTGTATAACATAGGATTATATTTTCCATTATATAAAATGAACCTTCGTCATTATTATTTATATAGAACATGAACCCATAGACTTATTTTAAACAAGAATTTGACTTGGCTGTGCTTGCTTTCTGGATGTTCTGTTTTAATTCCGATACACAAAGACACAAAGGATGGCTACTTATTGATCAGAGTATTGAATATTGAGACCATAGAGAAACTAACTGGTTTAACCTCTTTGTATAAGCTGTTGTCAATGTACAGCTGCCTCTGGGTGTGATCTGGCATGTTGAAAAAAAACAACCTCTCTGAGATACAAAATATAGAAAATAAGGAAATAATAATGATCATACTGGATTAAGCGACGTCAGGGTTTGTGGTGGATGTTTAAATGTGATATATAGACTTCAATTAGGCCCATAACCCTGTTGCAGACACTGGCATCCTTGTATCCCAATCATACGTACACTGTTGGCACCAACTAGAAACCACAGGCCCCCAACTTCAACAGCTAGTCAGTGTCATAACACAACTGGTCTGAGCCTTCTTTGCCCCTTGCCCCTCCTTCCAACATACAACATATTTAAACACACTTACATAAATTACACTCACTTATACATACTCCATCTCACTCCACCAACACAATTACACATCTATGCTCACACACACACAAGTACACGTGCAAATCACACACACACACACACAAGTATACATGCATACTCAAACACACACAAGCATGCTCACACACACACAAGTACACATGCATGTTTACATACACACACACACACACAAGTACACATGTATGCTCACCTCACACAGGTCATCTGAATTATCTATAGAATTTAGCACTCACGTGCTATGTGTGCCAGTCCAGCAACTCTACCCAGTGTCATATACTACATAGAATGGATGGGCTACAGCTTCAACTACACAAGAAAACTTGATTTTAATGCAATGAGTAGTACAAATATTACGTTTAACATATGCCGTGCATCCTAAATGTGAGTATATCTATAATTTTGGCGAGTCAGCAATTCAAAAACATCACCACAGGTACCTCCCAACTGTTAGCTCAGTTTATGTATCAAATCACATTTATATCAAAACAATCAAAACATGATTTTTGACACTAATTAAATGCTATTAACATTCCAATCCCTGCATAACAATGTTGAGGCTAAAAACAAATGTCTGATTTGTAATAAAGTAGGTATTTCACTGAAAAATGTAAATTGTAAATCACGTAACTCTAGTATCTTACATATCATG
>VKOC01025081.1:0-16492 GCA_009364415.1 Spea multiplicata
GTTGAACACCTTGACTTGTCTTCTGTTCATAAATATGTACTTTTATGGGCTAATTTACAGTGGGGGGGCTTCCAAAATGTCCCAAATGGGATATGGGGCCAGTAAACCAATTCCTGAAAACTTGCGCATGTTCCAGTTATGGCCTCATGGCTTCCACAAAAAATGCACGAACCATGCATGTGAGGCCTTGTTGGAATCGGGGGATCTTGGTGAACAAAATGTGGTGTTTTCTTCCACTGTTGCAATTATGGTGTGCAAGAAATTCAGTGCAACATTGAAATGTATGGGTTAAAAACGCAATAAAATAATTTCCCTGTGAAGTTTGGCAGACATGAGTGAAGAAATGGCTAGCTGAAAACTGTCAAAACTACCCTAGTTGAACACCTTGACTTGTCTTCTGTTCATAAATATATACTTTTATGGGGTACTTTACAGTGGAGGGGCTTCCAAAATGTCCCAAATGGGATATGGGCCCAGTAAACCAATTCCTGAAAACTTGCGCATGTTCCAGTTATGGCCTCATGGCTTCCACAAAAAATGCACGAACCATGCATGTGAGGCCTTGTTGGAATCGGGGGATCTTGGTGAACAAAATATGGTCCTTTCTTCCACTGTTGCACTTATGGTGTGCAAGAAATTCAGTGCAACATTGAAATGTATGCGTTAAAAACGCAATAAAATAATTTCCCTGTGAAGTTTGGCAGAAACGAGTGAAGAAATGGGTAGCTGAAAACTGTCAAAACTACCCTAGTTGAACACCTTGACTTGTCTACTGTTCATAAATATATACTTTTATGGGGTAATTTACAGTGGGGGGCTTCCAAAATGTCCAAAATGGGATATGGGCCCAGGAAACCAATTTCTGAAAATTCCAAATTTGAAAACTAAAATGCGCATGTTCCAGTTTAGCCCTTATAGCTTCCTCAAAAAATGCATGAACCATGCATGTGAGGCCTTGTTGGAACCGGGGGATGTTGGTGAACACAGTTTGGTGTTTTTTTCTGCAGTTGCACATATTCTATACAAAATATAATATAAAATCTAAAGCAACATTGCAACATATGCAAAAAAAACATATAAAATATAAAAATACCTCAAAATTTGGCAGCAATTGGCGATAAAATCCCTGTTTGAAAAGTGTCACAATGACCCTAGTTGTACACCTTGACCTATCTACTGTTCATAAACATATAATTTTGGGGGGATAATCAGTATCTGTGACATCTATTGCCGTTATTAGACTACCATGCCAAATTTGAAAAAAATTACATTTCAAAATTGTGATGCATGCCTTGCAATATTTGCCCTATACCGGTCAAAATAGATAAAAATCCTGGCCATGTTGGGTGGTTTCCAAATCAGGACAAGTTAATGAATATATTTGGGATAGTTTTTTCCCATTGGTTCAATGTGTGTACAATTTGTATGTATACAAAACTGTAAAAAAATGCGTTTTCTTCATTTTTTCCCCACTTTTTCCCGTTTATTTCAAACAAAACAATGTACTACCCAGCTTAATATGGTTTCATATGAAAGCCCTATTTGTGCTGAAAAAAACAATATATGATTTGTGTGGGTGCACTAATTGATAAGAGAGAAATTACAGGTGAAAGAAGACATGGCAAAAACACAAAAACAGCTCCGGTCCTTTAGCGACACGTTAGTATCAAAATCCCGGTCCTGAAGGGGTTAAATAGATAACGAGACTCAACAGAATGTCATAGGCGATTCCATGGGAATTGGCTCTAACCTCTCATTTCTTAGGAAATCTCTACCGATGAAGCACTTTGTCTTAGAAAAACAGGTAAAAGCCAATCCTATGAAATGTCACATGGAAATGAATGAGGTCAGACGAATAGTACGCGGTAAGGGAAAAGACAAACCTATGATTGGCATAGTAAGGTCCAGTTTCTGAACATGATATGTTGACGGAGTGTACTCCTAAAGTGTTTGTTATTAGAATGAAAAGTTAAATAATAATTTACAAATCTTTGAATTAGTCGTGGGAGTATATTTAACCTGTTAAGGTCACATTCTGTTGGTTATTAACCAGGAGAGAACACAATTCCACAAAGGAAGCTTTACAAAAACAGCCTCGCAAAGCTCACATTGTGAGAGTACTGATGCATGCTACACAGCAGGGAAAAAACTCTTTTAGTGGCAAACTGACACATTGCCTAAAGTGGACCGAAATAATTCCCAAAGGTTTCTAAGAGGTTGGGAGCACGATTAGCGTACCCCTATGGAGCAGTTATGAAAACTACATTTTGTGTTTAATTAGAGTCTTGAAAATTATAAAACATTCATTTTGCATTTATTGTTTTGTTTGTTTTGCAAAAGAGCTGCCTGTAAAAACGACTTTAATTTGTGTATTTTAATTCTGTAGCTGGAGCCCAATTAATCCCCCCCCTCCTATCAGTAATGAATCCCATCCGCTCATCGCTGCTTGCATATAGTGGATGAATTTAAAAATAGTGAAACAAGCTCAGGTTGAGAAAAGGATATTATATATGAATTTAGTACACATTTTTTTAAGTACGTAGTGGATAATATAGTATAATACAGCAAAGCAGAAACTGAAATGTGGACTAATAGAAGATGATGATAGGGCTACCTTTTCTACAGAGTCAAGGGACAAATGCTTGGACCCCAACCACCCTCAGGAGCCCACTTTTGCTCTTTAATATTGCAATATAAGAATGTTAAGAAGCAGTTTATGGCTTTGCTGATCTGGATTCCTCAATAGCATCCCTCTAATGTATGAGCTGATCTAGAGATTGGAATTTGTATTGTATGGGACTCTGGAGAAGTTAAATAAGAAACTATGTATTATTAATAGCTATGGATAAATACAGGAAGGCATATGTTTGTTGCAATAGAGGAGCTATAGGGTGGTTATTATATTAACGTTCATTTACTGATTAAACTAGAGGTAGGGAGTTGTACTGTCTTTATGCCAAAGAAAGAAAAGGAATTTGATGATTTATTGGCTTGCGTTAGACTGCAAGCTCTCAGGACTAAATACATCTCTTTACTTCTAGTGATTATCCTTGGTATAAAGTGGCTGACAAAAAGAGCAGTAGTAGTTTTGAGATCATGCATTCTAATGCAACTCATTTAGTCTTTATCAACTTTGATTACTGATTACATGGAAATCATTATTTATACATTGATATATAGTACATCATTAATGTAAATATTTTGGGCTAAATTTACTATATATCATGATCAGACTTGGGGACTTTCTGGGTTTGACCTGGTGCCTCCAGACGGAGTACTGCTTCCGGCAGTGTCTCCAGGTCACTTCTCTATATCTTTTGGGTAGAAGAGCGGTGTTTAACCACACCTACTTCCTCTTTGCGTTCTGATTCAAGACTGTCTGGGGTAGCACACCCCTATGTGATTTTAGCCCCACCCAACACAGGGTTAGCTCCACCCATACCCCTGGATCACTCATGAAGCCACTCCCAAAGAAGTAGAAGAGCTCATGGTAATCTGAGAAGTTCCCTGTTATGACTATGAATGGCCAAATCTAGAGAGAATGTTGACCCAGAATTATGTTGTGTCATGCCAACTCACGCTCACATGTAGGAGAGTCTTGCTGTCCTTTCATAATGTACAACTCTCCTTCAAACATAGGTTTGGTGAATAAACCACAGAATGGAAAGCAGATACATAAAATTACACTTTTATGTGTAAGAGGAAAACAAATATAGACAAGGTACAAGTAGATTAGTTAAAGCAAGTTTTAGCCTTAAACATCATCATATTTACTTTTGGCAGCCCACTGGAACAAGTCCCAGAATGCAGTAAAACTTGGAAACCAGTTCCTGTGCTAAATCACCAGGAAGGACAAATACATTAGATGAGAAAGAAAAAAAAAATAAAAAGTGGAAAGTTAGTGCATAGAAATATAAAAACAAGATATGATATTTAGTGTTACTATATTTTTCAGCCTATAGGCTGAAACTAGAGTAGGTATATTGGCTTATATAAGCTATGACCTTTATATGTGTTATACTCATAGTACTTAAATAAAATGTAGCTCCATTTGAACTCGGGTTTAATCACATTTAGTATACTATTTCCTTTAAAAAAAGCTTTATGATGCAAAGCTGAAGGAAAAATGTTGCTTATGTTCTGCCCTAAATCTAGATCTTTAAAAGGTACTGTAGGTTAAGACCTATTGTTCACTTAGGTCATTTTCAGTTGTGTCATGCATTAAAGACTGTAAAGCAACTAACATTTTTAACACTTAATTCAACAGCAATTTCCATTGTACCTTTATACAAAAATGCAACAGTATTGGTTTCTGAGCACATTTAACCCATGAAGCCATGCACACGGCAATATTTATCGTTTTTGACTGTCAAGTCAAGTAACGTCAGCTTCTTAGTATCGTTACATATTACATACAACCCAAATCTTCAATGAAAGGACTGCTTCATTCAGTAGCAGAAATGGTTTGTATTTTTCTCCTTTGTCCCGAGAGGTGGGTTTATATGAATTGCCATTACTTTCCATTGGCAGTGGAATGGCAATAATATGGCAAGGAATGTTCTCATGATACTCCATCAAAAAGAATTTGCATAAAGTAATATGCAAGTCAACACTTGGGAATCTGTTGTTCAGGATTTTATTCATTAAGTAACTTGCTGCAGTACATCTTATCCATATAAAATATGCTGATATATTGGAAGGCGTCCATGAGCTCTACATATAAAGTATGTGTTGGGGGGGGTGGGGTGTAGAAATCATATATTTGCACATTTCAGTAATTTATGATTTATCTTTGATAGAAAGGTAAGGTTTTCACTGTAGGGCTGCTCTTCATTCCTGACAAAAAATGTTAGCATAGGTCACATTACTACACCCTTATTTAAAGGAAAATCCAGTACTAAATATTATTGAACACTTTAAATGCTAAATATTATATATATATATATATATATATATATATATATAATATATATTATATTACATATATATATACATATATATATATATAATATATATATATTATATATATATATATATATGTGACTAGGTTGTTATTATTTTCCATTCAAATCTTATTGGCGTTATTGTACGCAAAGAAGAAAGAGAGACAGAGGGGCTTCTTAATGTGCGTCACTTGGAAAGTATATCAATCTACTGCATATCTAGTGGTCTGTTTGTCTATCTATCTATCTATCTATCTATCTATCTATGCTTTCTTCTTATTCTTGTGCAAGACGCTTTTTGCCAAGTCAAAATCCCATCATGAGCCAGTGCATCCATGTAGGGTAGGGTAGGGATTTAGAAATGTTAAAAACAATTTAAGAAATAAGAATGCTAAAAATAGAGTTGGAGCTGTGAAGCGAGAATAGCATTATCATTGCTGTATAGTGTTATCATTGCTGTATAGGACAATTTTGTTATCTTGGCTTCATGCGCTTGATATTGCAAGGATACATAGGTAGCAGAGGTACTTTATTTCAAATAAAAAATGATTTTAAAAGCCTTTTTTTGCTGTTTGCAATGATTTCAAGAAGATTGTAGATATTATACATCAAGTGACAAATGTACAAAGAAGAATGTTTAGCAAGAAAAAGTAAATAGGTGGAATTTACCACCAGGAAATTGTGAGATGAGAAATACACCCAGAAAAACATGTTGTTTACTACAGAGTCTCATTTACTTTAATTGTGTTAATGTTCCTATACTGTAATAGTGGTAAAAATCACCTCTACGCTACAGAGTTCCAAACTGCCTCTGGAAGTAACATCAGCACAAGCACTGTGTATCAGGAGCTTCATGAAATGGGTTTCCATGGCCAAGCAGCTGCACACAAGCCAAAGATCACTATGCACAATGCCAAGTGTCAGCTGTAGTGGTGTAAAGCACACTGCCTCTAGGCTCGAGCAGAAGAAACATGTTCTCTTGAGTGATGAATCACGCTACACTATGTGGTAAGTCAGATGGACAAATGTGGGTTTGGCCAGGAGAATGCATAGGGATACCAAATTTTGGTGGGAGAGGGAAATGGTATGGAGCATTTTTTCAGGGCTTGGGCTAGGCCCTTTAATTCCAGTGAAGGGTAATGTTAATACTACAGCACACAAAGGCTTTTTGGACAATTGTCTGCTTCCAAGTCTGTGGGAGCCGTTTGGGAATGACCCGTACCTGTGTCAGCATCACTGTGCTCTTGTGCACAAAGCAAGGTCCATAAAGACATGATTGGACATGTTTAGAGGAACTTGACTGGTCCGCACAGACCCCACCATAAACACATTTGGGATGAATTAGAAACATAGAAAGTGACGGCAGATAAGAACCAGTAGGCCCATCCAGTCTGTACAACCTCTGAGTATTTTCCTTTACTACCAGCCCTTATCCTAATTCTAGCTTGGTCTTATGCCTTTCCCATGCTTGCTTAAATGCCTTTACTGTATTAACATCTACAACTTCTGCTGGAAGGCTATTCCATGCGTCCACTACCCTATCCGTAAAGTAATATTTTCTGATGTTTCCATTAAACTTTTGCCCCTGTAGCTTATGACTATGTCCTCTTGTGGTAGTATTTCTCCTTTTAAATAAATTATCTTCCTTTATCTTGTTGATTCCCTTTAAGTATTCAAATGTTTCTGTCATATTCCCCCTGTCACGTCTTTCTTCCAGGCTATATAGGTTAAGATCCTTTAACCTGTCCTGGTAAGGTTTATTTTGTAATCCATAAACCATTTCAGTAGCCCTTCTCTGAACTTTCTCCAACATATCTATATCCTTCTGGAGATACGGTCTCCAGTACTGTACACAATACTCCAAGTGAGGTCTCACCAGTGAACAGCATGAGCACTTCCCTCTTTCCACTGCTAATACAACCAAGCATTCTGCTAGCATTACCTGCTGCTCTACTGCATTGTCTGCCTACCTTTAAATCCTCTGAAATAATCCCTCCCTAAATCCCTTCCTCACACATTGAGGTTAGGACAGTATGAAATATTCTATACTCAGCCCTTGGGGTTTTATGCCCTAGATGCATTACTTTGCATTTATCCAGTTGCCACAGCTCTGACTATTTTCCAGTTTACCTAAATTATTTGCTATTTGGCAACGCCGATTGTGAGCCAAGCCTTCTCATCCAACATCATTGCCTGACCTAACAAACGATCTTTTGGCTGAATGGGCACATATTTCCAGAGACACACTCCAAAATCTTGTTGAAAGCCTAGACGTCAAAACCAACAAGGTGGTTGAGGTGGGCTAGGATAAGCGCCAGAAGAGGGTCCACACAGTTTTATGAGAAAGTGACACATTGGTATACTCACAACCTGCTAATCAAGGCAATTTCTATTAAAATGGTTAACAGCACATTATTTAAGTTTTTCTACGGCATTAACCTAATTGGATTTTAAAGGAATTAGGATCAAAGCCATGAATGATGCAGCATTGGTGACCCATTTTTTTGTTTACTGAACCTTACCTAAAAAAAATACAATATTATAGGTATACAACCTGATAACCATACAAATTTACAAGTTGCAGATTGATCTGCGACAAAAAAAATGGTAGGCGATTTTGTCTATACTGTCTGTCTATACTACTCAACACAATTTTAAAATAATTATTTAAGGATGACTTTAGAAAGACAAAACAATAATTGTAATTGTTACATATTTATATCATTTTACAAGTCCTGTGTCTAATGTTTCAATTCTTTAAAGTGTGTCTTTTAGAGAAAGTATACATTTTACAGAAGATTCAGTGAATTGGAAGCATTGGATCTGACTACATGAAAAAGCAGACTGACTTTTCAAGGGAAAAAGAACCCTGCAGTATGCCACATCAGTCACTGGGCAGGTAGTACATCTCTAAACCTAGATACGTCATTGGGAGAAATCTGCTTTGAAATAGAAAAGAGTATGCTAACCTATTGTCCTGTTATTCTCAATGGTTTCATGGCTGTGGAGGTTCTTCTCTTAAAACATTGCAAGATAGAATTTGACATTTTTATCCTGGTGTAAAGACTCAAACCTTTGATCTGGTCTTAGATCCAGGTAGCCATATACCTATCCCAGGTATGCTTACATTTCTGCACAGTTCTGCTGAGGGGGTTCTGTTCCACTTATCTATCATTCCCTCGATAAGATAACACTTTGTTCACTTGCATCTAAATAGATCTCGAATAGATGTAACATGCATCTGTGTTTATATGCATTACCATAGGTATTGGTATGGTCACATTAAAAATCTTCAAGACGTTCCATGCTGTCATGAAAAAATGTGCCCAAAAAACCTATCATGACAGCATGGAACTCCATGGAAAAAGTAGCGGTGTCGGCTCCCATGCTTACCGCTACCTGCTCGCACTCGAGCAGTCCTCAAGAGCTAGCATTCACCCTCCCCAGGCCGGAAGCCTTCTGTAATCAAGCAAGACTTCATTTATGATTGGATGCCTTGTGTTCTCAATGAAAAAATAAAAACATATTAATTATAAGTTAAAGCCATCATATGCATTAAAGAACATATATATGCTGGAGTGTATTAGTAGAGCTTGGGTTATAGCTGCACATTAACCGATAGCTAAAATGCTTTGATAATGCAGAGTTCTCCCAAGTATGTACGAAAAAAAAAAAAAAAAGGGCTATTATGAGAAAGAAAGTATAAAATGAACTTGACTGGGTAACCAAGGTTAGCAAGTTAATACAATCATTCCATCACTCTCTACCCCATATTGCAAATGCCAAAGCATGTGATATATGTTTTAATACATACATGTGGAACAACCCCCCAGTAGAAGAATCCAAGGTCTTGTTAATTAACGTTTACATAGATGGCCCAACATGGTTTTCCGTTATCAGGTCCTTATAACCAGTCTGATGCAATTGATCCCCCCTATACGAATAGTACATAAATTACAGTATGTAGCAATCAGAGCTTCTAAAGTACTAAATAGAGACTGGTGGAACCTTACTTCCATATAATCTATTCTAAATCTTATCTGAAATAAGGAGACAGCTAAATCTTGATAAGATTACCTTGGAAAAGAAAAGTACCGTCATAAATTGGCGAGATGAATGTCAGACTAAGCTGTATTTGAAAGGACTGCCTTTCTTTTGGACAGACTTTGTATGTGTATTTATTGGTATGCAAGATGTAATTGTGAGGGTTATTGGCAGTAAGTGAGATTTACTCTGTAATTGTCTGAGATTTATAGATCCCAGAGTAGTGATTGAGAGGTATGAAATTCTGAATTTGAGCACTTACTTGATAGAAGGATAAGTTACCTAGATGCTCCACAAGCTTTCATTATGTATTTGCACTATTGCCAAAATGTACTGCATTTCTTTTAAGATGTACAGTTAATTAGGGGCATGCGAATACCATGTTATACATTAAACAAAACCGTAAAGTGGCAGAATGTAAGGAGTGCAGGTTTATTATATGATTTGCCTTTTATATGGATTACTTCACAAAGGTTTTTATTGCATTTCGATTTAAGAAGACAAACCACTAGCATGTATGAATTAAATTAAAGGGAAACTGCAGCCATCATATGCACTTTAAGGCATATGATATCTGAGTGTCAATATGTTTTCTTGCATGTGAATGCATATCGGGATTCATGAGAACGCCCTCTATGTATTTGTTCTCTTTGCCAATTTACATTACGGGAGATGTGTTTTGCATACATGCATACGTGCACCTCCAGCCAACTCCTTCTGGCATGGGGAGAATGCAGGTAAAGCCAAATACTAAGGATCTTTATTTTCACAGAAATATTATTTGTAGTTATGCGGCCTGTCACGGCTTACATAGCATTCCCGTTTAAAGGTAATAGTGTTTGCTCCTGTAAAGAAACTTACAAAGACACTGCATATGAGCAAAATACTGAAAGTGCCACATAGGGTTAAATAAAATAAATAAAACACACAGTAAGAAAATCTCCAAAATCCTACACTATTTCAAATATTAGAGTGAAGAGGGGAAATCAATGCTACATACAGCATTATGTTATGTAATAACACTGGATTTTCTACAGCAATTATTTCTATACCAATGTCTGTCTAGATCAAAATATTCTATTGGATTTCTGTTTGAAGACACTTATAAGTATGTGTATATTTATATTAGGCACATCCATGAGTGTGTGTGTGTGGTGTTGAAATATTGATTTACAGTTCTCAGAACTGCAGGTGGAACAAATGGATATACTCAGTCATAACCAGTGCCTATAGGAGCATAAACCTAGCATTTCTCATACAGAAAAAAAGACTGTTTCTTTTTTCCAGTATATTTTATGTAAAAAAGAGACAGAGCTGATGCACTCATCACTGGACAGTAATTTATTTTTTTTATGCACAGCCAAGGTATAATTGCTTAGCCCTAGATCTTCAAAGAGCCAGCAACTCCCATTCCCCAAACCCCTTACCATAAAATGAGAACATGAGACACGGCGTGGGTCAGGGTGTTGGCCACAGCTTAATTTAAGTTTCCGTACCACATGAAAAAAACAACGTAACAACCTGGCAGCTTGCTGAAATGTGAGCCCAGCAGGCAGTTCTTACCTATTTGACCAAGAGTCCTAGTCTGCCCACTGGACACACTTCCCCAAGCCCTTCAGAGTACAACCTCCGTTCTACTAACCACTCCACACTGGCAGTGGGGGGGGACATCTTCGCCACTGTGATTACAAAACAAAAACCATTACAACCACAAACAACAACTGAACCATACATCCCAGAAAAAGAAGAACCTATAACTACGCCAGTTAGGTAGGTGGGAGTTCTACTGTCTATGCAGAGCAAGGAGGAAAGAGGCAGACTCTTGTACAATTATGCAACTGCTGACATGCCATTAGCACTTTACTAGGCCACCAGTCATATTCCCCTTCCCTTATCGGTCGAGAAGATCTTTCATGATCCAGAAAAGCAACACTATGCCTACCTGAGATGGTATATTAACCTATATAGTTAGGTCTATGGGACAATGGCTGCATGTGTTATTATTTCCGTGAACCAGTTTTATCTGGCCCCCATCCACACTTGTGTCTTTCATCCTGCTAATATTGACTGTTGTTTGAAAGCTTATATTGTGAGCACAGCAGGTTATATCAGTCTGTCCAAAATGGTTCTTACTAGGCTGTTCATATGCTTGACATATAATTTTACTGCTGACAACCATAACAGATGTATTATTATGCCAAATTCATTACTTAGGTTATTTCTATCAAAAATGAAAATATGCAAAGCACTACAAAGGGGTCATCTAATTTTATAAAATATTGGTAGCACACCTACCACCAAAGGAAACACAACTGAGTGGTATATATACTTTATACTTTAGTGGTATAAAGAAATATTTGTGAAAACATTTTTATATGGTTTCAGCATATTTACTGAGGTATTTTATTAATTTTCTCTCCTTTCATAAGTACCGGTTCAATGTGTCTTCATAATTGTTTCATAACTGGTGGAAAAATGGAAAATAGAAGGAATGTTAGGTGAACTCTACAGATGCTAAGTACTTAGATTATGCCACCATAATTTATTGTGTGTCCAGGGTTGTTGGAACACATCTATTGTCTACCCTTTTCTATCTCTCTTACTCTTACTTTCCAGTGTATCTTGCTTCTTTCCCTGTTACTTTGTCTTGAACCTGTCATCTGCATATCTCCTGCAGCATTTCTGCATTTGTCTCTTCCATTGATCATATATATACCTGCCAAAATCCTAGATCATACAGTAACTCTTGCCTTTGCTACGCTTTGTGCCCTGCACGCCTTCATCTGGTTGTGAGTCATGTCTCTCTTTGCCCTCTTTGTATCCTGCATGTTGTTTGAATCTGCATGTCCTTAATGCCATTTCCAATGTTCTCCTCTTCTTCAACTGGCTACTCTATATGCAGTGTTGGTTACACTAAGCTTGGAACGAACAATCCCTGCAGTGACTTTTCTGTCCAGAAGCTTCTTTGTTTAAGAGGGCAGATAAATAAAAAATGTTGTCATTTTTAGTTTATAGCAGACCTAACCCCCTTGCCGCTACAAACTCAATGGCTTTTTTGATAGTGTTTCCCATGAATAAGAAAATATCCTTAGAACTGAAGTATTGCTTAAAACAAGAAAAAATGCCCCACTCATTACTACAAATAATTGTTTATATATTTTTTTTGGGGGGGGATCGATTAACAAACCAGTTTCAAGGTTATTGACCTAAACATATTCATGCATATTTAGAAGGCTAGTGTATATGTGAATCACAGAGGAAATCTAAAGCCAACTAGGTCTTTTTGGAATGGATGGGTTGAGCTACCAACGGACACTCAAAGAAAACAAAACTTGAAGACAAGAGCAGCTGGGTCGGAACTAGAGAGAGAGAGAGAATAACAATGAATGCACACTCACGAGTGAAAGTTTATATATAAAAGTGTGTATCACAAAACCTATGGACACTGTACACAAGGAGCAAACAGGATTTGTGGTCCACTCCACTCCGAGTCTAGTGGTGGCATGCGTTACACCACTTGATCAATGCTTGGAATTGGTGATGTGAAGCTTGAATTCAGCTGCTTGGCTATGGAAACCCATTCCATGAAGCTCCTGACACACAGTATTTGTGCTGATATTAATTTCAGTTTGGAAATCTTCAGCTTTGGAATCAGCAGAGCTTTGGCGACTTTTACTCACCATGTGCCTCAGCACTTGGTGACCCCACTTTGTGACTTCACGTAGTCTTCTGCTTTGTAGCTGAGTTGCTGCTGTTCCTAAATGTTTCCAATAATACCAGTTGACCATGGAATATCTAGCAGGGATGAAATTTCACAAACTGACTTTTTGCAAAGATGGCATCCTATCACAGTACCACCGCTTAAATTCACTGAGCTCTTCCAAACGACCCATTTTTTCACAAACTGACTGGCTAGGTGCTTGATTCATTTTATACACCTGTGACAATGTTGATTAAACCGCCTGAATTCAATATTTATGAAATGTGTCCTAATATCTTTGTCCATATAGTGTATTTAGCTATTCATCAAGCTAACCATGCTTCATATATGTCAAAAATATGCTCTTTTGTGCCTGTGTAAGTAAATACAATTACTTCTACTTCTGCGGTATGGCACACAGAGGAAAAATACTTAAACAGAACAACATTACTGCATCTTCAAACACTTCAAATGGTCTAGGGACACTTGTCTTAGGGGGCTTGTTTAGAGAGATAGCCTTCATAAAAACGTTTTACACTACTTTAAGACAAACTCCAGGTCACAGTGGGGGGAAACACCGGGTTTCGGCAGCAGAATTGAGGCACCACCCACTGATGTTGGCAGGCCCACCTGTGATGTCAACATGAGACCCTACCCGCAAAAGGAGCTCCAGGTAGCTGGAGCCAGAGAACTTCCAGCTATGGACATTTGGGACTGTATATCATCATGATCCACTTATACACAGCAAACATTCTGAGTTCATAGAAATAAAGACTATCAGGGGGGAAATAGGGGGTACAAAGAGGGACTGTCCCTCCTAAAGAGAGATACTTTTATCTATTTGATAAACTGGCCCCAAGAAGAAAGCAAGCAGCAACATCTTGCGACAAAACAGCATCTGTTTGATAAATGTGCTGTAAAGGATGAAAATCTTAAGACATATCTAGGAGCTAAAACAACAACATACATTGTTTTGAGAAAACACATTGGAAGCCTTTGTTACAAGTTTGATTTATCAGTGTGTCCAACAAAGAATGTTGTCGTGCTTGATAAATTGAGAATAAAAGATTAGATGATGTAGCAGTAAAAATATATATTTTGGTCTGAAAAAATAACTATTGCACATCACAGAATCCCCAATAAAAAACAGTGTCTTGCCATTTATGAGACTTAGCCCTGAATAAGCAAGTTTAAAATGCCAATGAATGATAACAAAAAAAACAAAACAAGAAACAGTCTGTCTTTAATAAAACCGCCTTCAAACACCAACCAGCTACATATCACATCCCATAAATGTCATTATATTAAAACACAAAACTTTAAGATATTGTTTCTAAAAGTAATGAAAGTTCGGTGGCAGCCAACCTGTATCTCTCACATTTCAAAAACTAGAAAATAAGGAACACTATAATGCACATTCTATCCCCGTACCTCTGGAAATGCCAACCACAGTGAGATTTTGGCTGGCTCTGCAAAATGCCTAGATGAATCATTAAGTAATTTATTAAAGGCAAACTCATCCAGTGAACAAAGAGTTACATGTGGCTATCCTGGCCCTCCTTGCAAAAGCTTTTAATTCCAAATGTAGAATGAATAGGCCACCAGTTTCTTACATCCAGGACATTTGCTGGTGACTTGAATGTGCATTTTCCACATGAAAATACATACTTTTTACATCTTAAATAAATGCCCCCCCCACTCTATCCAAAAGTCAATGCTTATTAATGCTAAGCAACTGCTGCCTATAATATGCTACTAAATTTCAAGTCCTCATTGGAACCAGAGAGAACATTCTGTCAATCCATCTACTGTATACTTTGAGTAATTTGACTTTCATGTTACCACTTCTTAAAGAGACATGCCAGCTATAATATGCACTTTTATTTAATATACACCCCGTATGCATTTACATTGGTTCTCTATTCTCACTCTACTTGGCTTGGCTTATGGCTACACACTAGAGGACTGCATTGGGAGGCAAAAAACTTGCGGGTGCGGGTGGTCTTGCTGGTGTTGCGGGCGCGGTCTTGCTGGTGTTGCGGGCGGGCACGGGCAGTCTTGCTGGTGTTGCCAGCAGGAGCGGGCGGTCAGACACTGTACCTGCGGGTCCCGTGCTGCTCCCTTACAGTGTTTCTTGTCTTGCTCCGCCCAGGAACAACACGGAGTCAGGTGATGTGACGTCACTTCCCGTGACGCCGCTGTGTTCTTGGACGAAGCAAGACAAGAGACACTGTGAGGGAGCAACTCGTGGGCAGCCTTGCGGGACTGCGTGGGAAATTTGAAGTTCAGGTAAAGAGGTGGACATGATTGGCCACATTTGTGGCGGGAGCAGGCGGGATTGACCACAAATGTGGCGGGAGCAGGCGGGATTGACCACAAATATGGCGGGAGCGGGCGGGATTGGGCACAAAAATCAGCGGGAGCGGGACTAATAAAGCAGTCCGTGCAGGGCTCTACTACACACACTGGGGCTGTAGTTGGGATGTCCTGTCCCACAAAGATATCACATGAGCTTCCAGAAGGGGAAGGATGCGCCAAGGTCCCGCTAACTTTGCAATGCTTTGTAGCTGCCCTCTTAGCCTATTTAAGTTACAGCCCAGGTTTAGGTAACCAAAACTGGTGCAAAGTGGGCACAGCAAAGGATGCTTTACGCTGCAGTGCTGGAGTTGTAGATTTGTATAAGAGTGTATGGATGTTTCTCCTTAGAGGTAAATTATGCAGTCTTGATAAATAAAAATTTAAATTAAGTGTTAGCTTTTTTTACTGCCCTTTTTTTTTAATACCACTGTAATGTGTGTTATATACTCATCATCTACAGAAACGGGTCTGTGATATGAGTTTCCTCACTTGGATGACAGTTCTATTTATCACAGAATATCTCTCCCAAGGTGTTAGTGGGTCGTTGAAATCTCTCTATAAGTCTAATTACACTTTAGGTCTAATTGAGCAGAAAAAAATAATTGCTCTCATGTCTCTAGTAATCATATGAGGAAATTAGTGGTATTCTAACATTGTCCCAAGACCTAGTTTTGTGCATGTTTGGTTTAAAGTTTAATGTCCCAGGTAGCTTTACCAAAGAAAAATGTATATTTATGAGTATTATTTAAAAGGTTCAAAATATATATATATACCTACCTTAGGGAGAAGTTGTAGCAGAATATTTTGTGTCATAGAAACACAGAATCTAACAGTTTATAAGGACCATTCGGACAATCTAGTAAACCAAGTTTTCCTTATGTAAATACTGATGTAAAGACCTAAACCAGTCCCTCATTGTACCCTCATTGTCCACTCTTCACTGGGTCAGGAGATGTATTCAGCTGAACCCCTGCACACCAAATAGCTGGGGTGTGGGGAAAGGAGCAAATGTGGAATACCCTATAAATCTTTTAGGGGAACATCACGAAAATCTAAAGAAACCTCTCAGCTATCATATGTATTGACGTGCTTTGTTTTCCATGAGAATATACAGTTCCATATCTAAAAGGAGTGATCACCTCTAGCATGTTGGAGCCACTAAGCTGGACTCTCCATGATGTGGATTCTTCACTAAACAGGGAGTGAGATGAAAAATTCTATTACGTAGGGCCAATTTCCCCATTTTTCACAGAAAGATCTAGCTAAGTTTCAACATTTACAATATAGATACAACTCACTGTTAAACCGAAACTCTCATTATTTTTGTTAATCATTATTCAGATAAAAAAAATATATGTTGCTTCAACAGTTCTAGTTGTGGACTAGTATGCAGCTGTGTGGAATAATTGTGTGTATATATATATATATATATGTGTGTGTGTGTGTG
>VKOC01025086.1:0-12099 GCA_009364415.1 Spea multiplicata
GGTCACTATAGAGTCCTTGAATATTAGAAATAGGGGTCTGTCTATTACATTACTTAACTCCCTTAGAACGCGGGGGTGAATGCCATCTGGACCTGGTGATTTGTCTATTTTGATTTTTTTTAGGCGGAACTGCACTTCTTCCTGGGTTAGACAGGCGACATGTACTGGGGCATTTATCTCATCCTGCTGTATATTACCTGGCATTTCATTTTCCTCTGTGAATACAGGTCTATAAAATCAAGCACATGGGCATGTCATCATCATAGACAGATATTGGCTGTAGAATGGGTCGTACTGAAGAGCTTAGTGACTTTAAATGTGGCACTGTCATAGGATGCCACATCTGCCACAAGTCAGTGGTAAAATCGATGTTAACCATTTCCAGACCCAGCAGCCTCTTATTATAAAAACACACTTTGGTCATTTTGGGACAGAGCTTTGCCTCAGTTACCATGCAGGAAGAAATACATGCTGCCCATCAATCTGGGAAGGGTTATAAGGCCATTTCCAAACACAGCATATCAGCACAAACACCTCTATCAAGCACGGTAGTGGAGGGGTGATGATTTGGACTTGTTTCGCTGCGACAGGATCTTGTAGTTATTGAGTCAATCATGAACTCTGTATACCAAAGTATTCTAGAGTCAAATGTGAGGCCGTCTGTCCAACAGCTAAAGCTTGTACGAAACTGAGTCATGCAACATGACCATAATCCCAAACACACCAGTTAATCCACAACAGAATGGTTAAAAAAAGAAAAGAATCAAGGTGTTGCAATGCTCCAGTCCATACCTTAACTCGATTGAAATGCTGTGGGGGGACCTTAAGAGAGCTGTGCATAAACCTGAAACCTCAATGAACTGAAGCAATGATGTAAAGAAGAGTGGGACAACAATCCTTCACAACAATGTGAGAGACTATCACTTTAAATTAATGGTGCTAACGTTGGTTTTTAGACGCTATTGAATCGTAATCACTTTTTTTCACACATGGTTTCATCATTTTGGCTTCTTTTTGTTGAATAAAGCATGACACAGTATAATATGTCATATATTGTTCATCTGTTGTATTTACCTATTTTTTTAGACCTGCTAAGGAACAGATGATTGTTAATATGTCCTTATTTGTAAAACCATAGAAGATGTACTTACTTTTTTACACTACTGTGGAAATGAAAACAAGGGAGTGAAAGTAAAAAATATTACATTGTATCACTTGTAAGTCAATGTAAAATTGCTGTCCCAATAGACTTTCTAAAATGGGGGTCCATTACAATCCATTACAATCATTGCTTGTCTTTTTCTATGGCAAGACATCTTCATCTCTTCCAGTTTCTGGAGACATCCCTCAAGGATAGGTCCTTGGCCCTCTTCTCCCTTTACACTTCATCTGTAAAACTAACCAATTAATCACCTATATCTACCGGTCTTAAAGAATATTTACCTTCAGGTGGACATTTCCATTTCTCCAATGTTAATATGGCTCTTGCTGGAACCAAAAAAGCAAAGGCGCTTGCTTGGAAAAGTGGCAACCTGAAACATCAAAATGTTACATATAAATCTAAACTTGCCTTTGAGCACCAATATAGAAAAAACAACAAAGTGCTCCTCACTAAGAATAGTCATCATAAGCATCATAAAATTAAATTGTAGAACATGATACCAAATTGGAATAACATTTTCAGAAGTAATTTGTAGATAACAACAGCAAAAATACTACAGGTATCACAATAAAATGAAGGAGTAATTTTCTCCACGTAGATAACGGTCACACAATTTTACTATCCAGATTTCAGGAAACAACTAATAACCAAATGGGGGGTGATGATTGTCCCATCTGGGGGAGAACATGCCCCTTTATACCACCTTCTCCTCCACCCCCTGCTAATGGGTATGAATGGTAAACTTCTATGTATGTAAAACATTAAGAATGAACAATTAGTAAAATGTTAAAAACAAAACTTCTCTAAAAGAATAATCATTTATAAATTAATACCCCTGGCCAATATAGAGACAGAGGGACTATAGTCTTGCAACCCTAAAATATACTGTATATATATCTAAACAAGCTATGCCTTCCCATCAAATTTACCCTTGGTGGAAGTGTGTAGGGTAAAAGATAACAAATAATCTAGTTCGGAAGGGCACTCTAACCCTTAAACTCCTCGGTCCTCATCATTAAATTAACCCTAAAGACCCCATTAACCATAACTGTTCCTAAATTAACCCCCACCTCCCCTAACTTTTAGCACCCCAAACATTAATCTTATACTTAGTGTGAGTTCAGTTGCTGAGTGTAGTGATATGTGCATATTAAAGGACTGTGTTGCTTTAATAGGCAGGGGATTCCCTGAGTAGGAGGGGTTTATGTGAGCACATGTTGATGTTAGTTGAGCAAGGACTCTACAAGTGATGTTGTTACTGATTAAAGAAAAGGCTGTTCATCTAAAGTGAGTGTCAGCATTAATTATTCTGCAAGAACCATAGAAAACACGACACTGAGTAGGAGGATTCATAGACTATAATGAGAGGGGGCGGGGCCAATCATCAGTGTGAATGCAGGGATGGACTGGGAAGCAGTAACTACTGTGAGTCATCCGATGAATCGGTTCATGAATCGGTTCATTTCACTCGAAATGAACCAATTCACTTTACTTATCCGAACTTCCCATCACTATGTGATTGAGTAAGTAAAGTAAATAAATAAAAATAAAGAATAGTTAAAAAAATAAATAAATAACTTGGTAACATGTAAAAATAAATTCCCCCGGGGGATCCTTCCAGTTCAAAACAAAATGTAAAACAAAATAAATGTAAAAAAAATATACCGGTGTATATATATATATATACTATATATATATATATATATATATATATATATTTGAAAAAGCGTTTATTTTTATGAGCAAATTCTAAAATTGGACATATATTTTCACAAATCTTCCCACATGGAAAGAGTTAAAATACTGGCATGTTAAAAGTCCATGGGGTGTCTAGTTTTAAAAATGACTTGATGAAACTGTCCTTGAAAAACCAATCTATAATTTATGTGAGCACAAGTGTGTTGGGGCAGCAGTTGAGCAGCAATGACCAAGCTAAAGAAGTATAAGGAGATGGGTGAAGCCAATTCTGGAGAGTCTCGTCAAGTCTGCCTTCTATATGGGGGTGCTCGTGAGTCTACGTTACATAAAGAAGTATAAGGAGATGGGTGAAGCCAATTCTGGAGAGTCTCGTCAAGTCTGCCTTCTATATGGGGGTGCTTGTGAGTCTACGTTACATTTTTTCTTTATGTTGGTTGATGACTGAAAAGACTCCTGTTCATTGAATGAGCACAGTTTCTGGACCGTATACAGGGTTTGGGGCCCATTATAGAGGACCTGTTGACTTCATGCCTAATTATGAATAATTATGAAAAAAAAGGACAATGACTTTAATTTAACATCTCAAATATCTAGCATTTTAGTATTAAGGAGAGTCCACCATGAATTGTGTACTCCCGGTTCCTACGGACCCGATAATTGGTTTTTGACAGGTATTTATACTCTGTTTTGGTTTAGCTGTTTTGATCACCCTTGATAAAGCCATTGTTGGTGAACGTCGGGGATCACTTTAGGACCGGTACTGTCCGCCCTCTTCTCCATATCTTTTTTATTAGACTATACTATGGTACTGTCTGCTGTATTTTCGTATGTGCATCTATTGCTGCTTGATGTACTGTCTCCCACTTTTGCTATCATGTGTTTGAACATTATGAAAATATAAAGATTTCTTTAAAACTATATAGCGGTTGTGACAGTCTTTATATGGTATGTGTACCTCCTATTACTTTACATTGTTCTCTCTCTAGTCCATTGGGGTCGGCTTGAAGTGTTTGCACTACTTTTTATTGATATATACGCTATAGCTTTTTGTGGACTGAGGGTGCCGCCTATCATCATATTGTCCATCTCTTAGACCTTCATGACTTTCTGAATTTTTTTTATTTATCTTAAAGTCATTCACATCTCTATGAAACTTCCTCTGCTTTCCATCCTTAATAAAGTTCTTAAATTTTTCCAAGTTATTTTTCAATTTAATTTCAGCATCCATAAACTGTTCATCAGTTTCAAATTTTTCATTCTGCTTTGTTTATTGTTCAACCTGTTGTTGTAAATTTGTTTAACTTAATTTTTTCCTCAATGATGAACAGTCTAGTAGTACTTTATCCCATTTCTCTTTGAATTCAGGTGTGACCAGGCGATGAGCTGGGCTTAAATTAATTCTCGGACCTCTGGGTGGGCTGCAACCCGAAGATCTCTGGGTCAACCCTAGATAGTTCCCAGGTATGGTAATATTATAGCTTTTGTTAATGTATTAACAGGAATACTTTTAAAACTCCAGAAGGGTTGAAAATATTTTGGTATCGTTACCAAGAAGACACAAAGAATGATTTTTAAAGCCTTATTTTCAAGTGTCTTGTCCCAAAATTGTTGAGGTTTATAAGTAATAAGGAAACAGTAGCAGAAGAGGGTATATCCTTCTGCTACTGTCAGCGATCTCAGGTTGGAACCAAGGTGCAGCTCTCAACAGGTTCAGGCAGAAAACATAGTCAGGCAGGTCCAGAGGTCAGAAATCCAGGCAGCAAAGCTTCATCAGCAGTATAAACAGCCCAAGGTTCAAAGAGCAGGTAAACAGAAGTATAGGATTCGGGATACAGGATCCAAGTGTTCTCTGTAAATAGCACAGAACAACTGAGCAATGAAGGCTCAGTTGTTCAGGGTTTTAAAGGGTGAAACGCCACCCTTTGATTGCTGTAATCAGTATCTTCAGGTGTCCATGGCTTGTTCTGTAACCATGGACACCTGGGGAGACTGGAAGCAGCTGTGTGTGTCTCCCTGGCGCCTGTGGTTGCCAGGGAGACGGAACGCTGAGCGCATGGGCCAGCCCTCTTCCTGGTTTGTCACTGCTGCGTCCCTGGTTGCCGGGGAGACGTGTTGAATTGGGTTAAGCTGGGAGGATGGGTGAATTGTGCGATGCGTGACAACTACAGAGATAATATATTGAGATATATACAGTAGAGCCAGTAAGTTTTTGGAATGGAGGCTACACATTTAAAGTGAATGTGAGGTATAAGAATTACTGTTTATGATTTGCCACTTTCCCAATTGCTCAAGGCCTAGCAAAAGGGGGTTTCACCAAGAAGGCAGTGATCCTGAGCTACTTCATCATGGACAGATAAGGGATCAGATAGCGACAAGGAGGGCAGATTTGTAAGTTATGGCCACCATTATGTTACCTTAAATGCCATAGAGGATAATGAAGCATATAAGGCAGTCTCATTCAACAGGGCTCTATGGAAAGAGAGCAGAAATTGCAAACTAAGGTCCCTTGAAACCAATCATAAAGCCTGTCCAACTATGACTATTACTGACTAAGGAATATTAGGTTCCTCACATTAGTTGTTTATGGAGGACGTGGCTATTAAATTAATAAAATTAAAACAACTGTATTACTTGAAAGAGAATGTCACGGATCTGGCTAGTCCTTTAGCCTGGGGCACACACACTTTCCCAGCCGAGACTCAGTGTAGGGTAAAACCAAAACAAAGACTCATTTATTTTAGACACACAGGGCTGGATATATCCAGCAAAACACACATTAACATAAAGATATTGGGATACAAACGGCCCCCTTAATCTGCCTCCCAGAGACAACAGGGGCACCATGAGATTAACAATACAATAGGGGTCCCAACCTCCACTATCTATTACTGGCCAAAATCAGTTCTAGGGATGGCCGGGGTAAATGTCTATAGTGGTGGAACTGGGGGGGATGACTTGTACAACATTAAACTAAAACAATGGCAGTCGCTCCCTGGTTGCAGATCCTGGCTGTTGGCCAGACATAATCCCCTCAGCAACTGATGAGATGATACTGCTGGGGGTAGCCACAGAAGTCTTTACCAACCCAGGGCCCATAGTCAATAGGGAGGAGGCTGGCAGTCCAGTGGCCCCAGTGATGGAGAATAAGGTTGTTTCCTCACTGGCAAGGAAATCAGGAGAGAGGATGTTGCAGACCAAAAC
Organism: Spea multiplicata; assembly: GCA_009364415.1. Taxonomy (NCBI): domain Eukaryota; kingdom Metazoa; phylum Chordata; class Amphibia; order Anura; family Pelobatidae; genus Spea; species Spea multiplicata. The sequence goes on from VKOC01025086.1 coordinate 6,062, forward strand.
ACTATTTCATCTTTCACACAGGATCTAAATTACCGTATTTGCTCGATTATAAGACGAGATTTTTTTCAGAGCAAATGCTCTGCAAAATACCCCTCGTCTTATAATCGGGGTCTTCTCCCCCCCTGCCCTACTTACCGGTACTTCTGAGTCCCCGGTGTGTAGCTGGGGCAGCGTGTAGATGTCTTGTAGATGTCATGTAGAGAACTTGTAGATGTCATGTAGACAACTTCCGCTGCAGCCGGAAGGAGGTGTGGCTAGCAGCGGGGGTTGTCTGCGTCCATCATGCAGACCTTCCCCGGCTGTCAAAGATCATAGTTCCCCGCACCGGTGGACGCAGACAACCCCCGCTGCTAGCCACACCTCCATCCAGCTGCAGCGGAAGTTGTCTACGCGAATCGCTTAGACAACTACACGCTGCCCCGGCTACATGACAGAGGACTTAAGTACCGGTAAGTTTGGAGGAGGGAGGGGAGTGTTAAATGGGGGGCATAAGGCATTTCTGGAGGCAGAGTGCTCTATGAAATGCCTTTTAACCCCCTTAATGCCACTTTGACTCCAGAAATGCCCTTTTAACCCTCTATACGCCACTCTGCCTCCTGAAATGCCTTAAACCTCCCTATATGCCACTCTTCCCCATAATATGCCTTTTAACCCTTTAAATGCCAGAGTGGCATATAGGGGTATAAGGCATTTCTGGAGGCAGAGTGGCAAATGGGGGGGGTCAAAAGGCATATGAGGGGTCAACAGTGGCATATGAGGTCAAAAGGCATATCATGGGGCACAGTGGCATATAGGGGGCTAATAACTTTTTTGCATTTCCTGGGGCAGATGTGCATAACTGGGGGGCAGGTTGGAAAAAATTAAGAAGGAAATAAAACCAAAATAATTGTTTCTAAATCATAGCTTTTAATTAAAAACAATAGTTTTACATGAATTAACATTTAAGCTGGTAAAAACTTTTTCCAATAGGGTCGTCTTTTATTCAGAGCTTTTTCTTTTTTTCTTTAAATTAATATCAGAATTGGGGGGCGTCGTCTCTTATAATCAGGGTTGTCTTATAATCGAGCAAATACTGTATACAGCCATAGAGACATTACAAATAAGTTTGCACATCATTGCTCAATTTAAAAGGGGGAAACAATTTATATCAGCTTGCTAAGGCAACTATTCATGAATGAATGTATTAATGAATGAGTAGGTAAGTGAGTGAATGTAGGGGCAGTAGTGGCACAGGCATTCTGTTTCATGGGACAAAGTGGCACAGACAGGCTGTTTCAGGAGCAGGGGAGATGTTTCAGGGGCAGAGTTTCAAGAACAAGGCCAGTGAGTCAGGTAGGAGCCCAATTGCAGGTGATATCTGAGGCTCTGACTGTGCTCCGAGATGCATATTGACAGACAGGTAACTACAGACAAGAGATAAAAGTCTCACACCAAGCTGGTATACTAGAATAGATTGTATTGATGAAAGCTGGCTGATCAGGAACATGAATGGCATATACAGTGGAATAAAGCATAAACAGGATACAGTTAATCGTAATACATGGACTGGAAAGTCTTGCAGGACAAGCCTGGAACTGGAGACCCACCGGCAGGACACACGGCAGAAAGCCCTCAGACAGGGCACACGGCTAGGAAAGCCCTCAGGCAGGGCACCCGGCTAGGAAAGCCCTCAGGCAGGGCACACGGCTAGGAAGCCCTCAGGCAGGGGAACTGTAGCGAGGACAGGTGACATGGCTTAGAAGCTAGGTAAGTCTGGGACACAAATCAGGATCAAGAACGTAGCCAAGGTCATACACAGAAAATCAAATCAAAAAAGTAAACAGATGTTTAGTTGCAAGCAGACTAACAGGAACCCAAGCCAAACAATGCAAAGGCCCAGACTGAAAGGCAGAGCAGGTATAAAAGGACAGGGCTAAACTCAGGTAAGGAGGCTCAGCTGTCCCAAGTAATTGATAGGGGTGCTCCTGAGAGGGAAGGGTGACCAATAGTGGCTACAGGTAGACAAGAGTGCAAATAATTATTGCATAGTCCAGACTGGCAGGGTGGACCCTGACACAAAGGTGGCACAGGCAGGCTGCTTTAGGGGCAGAGGCCTACCACGTCCATGTCTGGCTCAGTGTATAGTGATAGGATTTATGCTGTACAATATCTGTTCAGTAAATGTTATTTATTTAAACGTATTTAGTTTATTTGTGACACGTGGAGGAAGTTAATAATTTATTTTTTCAGATTTCTATTTTTTTAGAACCAAAGACAAGGCAATATGTGGATTTGTTATGAAGAAGCATATCATAGCTATAGCATAGCTTAGCTTCAAAAGCCTAGAAAGGGGAGGGTCCTTGCAGTATAGCATTACATGCCTTGGTAAAATAGTGGATTATGATTTATTTAGCTCCTTAAGGACAGAGCAGTTTTTTTTTATTTGTGACATTGGCTCTTAACATTTTTGTGGTGTTGCTGTTTAGCTGTAATCCCATTTAGTGTACCCACACAAATTATATATTGTTTTTTTAGGACAAGAAGGACTTTCTTCAGATATCCTTATTTTGATCATATCATCTAATCATCATCTAATATCATCTGAAAAATGTAAACAAGCACTAACTTTTAATGGAAAATCTTTTGCTCATCTATAAAAGCTAAAATTGTTAAATAGATTCTAATATTTGTCCTGAATTTAGAAATAGTTATAGGGCAATAAATATAAGTAGTGTTTTGCTATTTCAAAACCATTTTCTTCAAATCTAGTCAGACTGCGCCCATGCCTATTTGGGCCATCTTTAAAGCCAGCCAATTCAGTTCACCCCATCAAAAAGACCTAATTCTGTGTCACTGTCAAGCACCACAATATGTGTTCAGCAACATCTCCTGAGTACAGTGATACTACCCATACATATGTTTGTCATGTTGTTTGGGGCTATAAGGCCATGTTTCTCATCCCACTTGCACATCCATGCTTACACATTCACACAATTACACATCCATGCTCACACACAATTACACATCAATGTTCACACACAATTACACATTCACAATTACACATCCATGCTCACACAGACATTCACAATCACATACATACAAACCCGCCCACCCTCGCTTTCCTGTGCAAAGCTGCTTTCACCACGGGGTCACGTGATGTAATGTGATTCAGATACATTCCTCTCTCCCCGTGCCGGTTCAAAATAGTTTAGAAACTGGAGTCATACGGGTCAGAAGGGCCCTCTGTATACTATTTAATACTGGTTAGAGGAGACAGGAATAAGGGCCTAAGGAATCACCCTGGCCCCCTTTAGATACAGGCCTCGTCGCAACTATGACCTCTGCAACCCCTGTAGTTACGCCTCAGCAATCATAAATAAGTTTGCATGTGAGGGCAGAAACTGTTCCCGTAAGGCATGCTGCAAATTCGTAGGAAAAAATATATTAAAAAGAACATAATTGTGGGATAATAAATACTTAATAGAGTCCAAAATAAACATTTTCTTAGATAGACATAACACCTATTCTACCTCTAACATGTATTCGATTTCTTTAATACCAATTGCAGAATTGTGTGGAATATTGGAATATAACGTGGCTAAATCTATTGTAATCCACATGAAACAGTTTTGTCAATTAACTGTTTCTAACTGATACAACACATGTCCTGTGTCTTTGATATAAGTTATTACATTTTGTCACTATGTAACTATGGTCTGAAGTTGGAAATCAATCGACCGGGAAAGATCCTCCCCTAAAAAGGAGGCATCAGTCTAGACAAAGTGTAATTTTGAGATGTCTCTCTCTGGTGTGTAAATTCTAAATCCTATTAAAGGTTTATTGGGTTTGAGTAACAACAGACAATAGGGCTCACAGCAAACTTTGCGCTGCAGGAAGTAGAGTGGAGTCAAGTAGTCTTTAAAGCTCCAACAAGTGATCAGCAGAGAACACCAGAAAAAGACCTCAAGGCTATAGGACACAAAAGCTAATAGTGCTTCTTATCTCCTGACTGAGTACTGCATGTGTTTCCTCTAGTGTTGTGGTCAATAAAACTAGGTAAAAAAGGAACATTTGTCCGTTGCGAAAGATCAGGATGTATCTATTGGCAGTGTCCCAATAGGTGCATGAAATGGCCTGAGTGTTTAATTTCCCCTTTATTTTACTGATGAGAATACCTGGGAACTCTCTGGGTTTGACCCCAAGATTGCCGGGTGAGCACTGCTTCGCAGGGTCAAGACCCGAATCCTCTGGGTCTTGACACCCCCGCTCCCCGCCCATTTTGCCTTTAAATGGGGGAGTTTCCCACTGCCGTGAGCGGGAATGCCCCCCGACGTCAGCGGGACCGCCCACCGACGTCAGTGTGCAGTCCAGGCCACGTCCCGCAAGGGAAGTAGCCGGAGCCCAGAAGTTCCCAGGTATGCTGATGAAACATTACTTTTGGGAAATCATTATTTGAGATTCTAGCAACTTATACTGAAGGTAGTTGTGGGAGGAAGCTCTACTGCTCCTGTCCAATAAGAGGTAGGAAAGCATGGGTGTATACGTCATAAAAGGTAGCCTATAAAATAAACTTAAAGTATGTAGAAATGCATTTTAATTTACATTATCTATATCGTTATCTGTTTCAGCTGTGGAGGCCACTGATATGCTTAATTTATAACTCAACCCTCCTCAAGCGCGTTTCAAATATCTATATATGCATATGAAAAATTCTGGTGATAGTATATTCAACATTGTACTCAGAGGTCATAGCAGACAATAATTCCACAGAGCAGAACATGATCATATACCTTACCTGATTCCGACAGTTGTTTGGATGAGTGTAGTAATTCCCACACAAGTGAATATTGTCCCAATTAACTCACTCACAGTATGCTGGTCTTTTCCAACACAAAGAGCGTTTGCAAGGAGAAATGGTATAGCAATGGTTCCACTGAAGCAAGTGAGATAGTGCTGTAGATTTAAAACAAACACAAAAGCATTTAAATATTGTAAATACCGTATATCTTTTCTATTAACATTACATTCAACACATGTATTGTTTCAACTGATAAAGTAATCTACAAAAAAGACAGACTTGTAAATGTTGGTGCACTTTCAGATTGGCCTTAATTTTAATGTTGTTATCTATTTACTGTGATAAAAGAATGCTTATCTTATAATAGAAACTAGATATTATAAAATACAAAGTTGATGTGGGAACCCTTAGCGATAGTAGACAGCTGAGGACACATGGAATAGGTTTGATTTTGGGAGGGTGGCCTTCATGGACTAATGGGCAGACTTCTTGCCTGCCTTTCCAGTCCCCTATTATGTCTAAGTCACTCGGTGCTCATTGGGGGCACAGAATGACTAGAAAACTCAGTCTGGTCTGCCCTAACCAGACTTTCATGTACTACCTGGCTATGGCCAGAAATGCTCCATGCGCCTGACCTGGACAAACAGAGACTCTGCTGAACTCCAGAGCGGATCGGGACACACAACCTGCTGGAACTTTAAAAGGGTGTAGCTCGGACCCCAGGAAACCGATCACACTTTTTGGACAGTTGGAGGGGGTCCAGAGCTTTTGGGTGAATTGTACCTTTTTTCCATCCCGGGAAATGGATTTAATCGACCTGGAGCTCCTCGCTGGTCGCTTTCCATCTACACCCGGTAAATCTTTAAAGAAGTCTCACTTGGGGCCCCAATGCCCAGTTAGAGACATATTTGGACTAGAGACAGTGGGGACCCTGAGCTATCAAATGACACTCTGGTTGTGGGAGAACCCCCTTGGGGGGGCACGGAGTGGGGTGCTTAATGTTCCTCTGACTGTCTCCACAGGGGGTCCCAGAGTCAGAGCCAGGGGGCTAATCCTATTATTTCAATGTATTGTTTGTTTGTGTATTCCCCTTGCTGGACCTGAAGGAAAACTTTGTGCGTTTTTCTGTTCCATTGTATGTTAATTGTGTTTGCTGTGTATAAATACCAGTATGTGTGTCTAATAAAGTTGAGTTTTGTTTTGCACCCTACACTATGTCTACTCAATCATCTGTCCTCCCTGCTCCATGCTGTGTCAGTCT